>CAHIKZ030005444.1:2632500-2672500 GCA_903632075.3 Acanthosepion pharaonis | reverse complement strand
CAAAGGGGAAGATATCCTAGAAAGAAAGAAAATTAATGGTCGCAATAGAAGAATTGATGTTGTTTCCACAAAGAGCATAATATCTGGCGACCGTTCTAAGACTAAGAACTCTCTTACTGCAGAGGTTTGGACGGATTCAACGAATATAGAAGGAAGAAAGATCGAAGTGGAGAAATTGTTTTTAGATGGTTTTGTGTTTTTTTTTCTTTTCACTTTTGATTTGCATGAAATATATTTTGACGAGAGAGGATAAAGATAACCATAATTGTCACAATCTGTCGTCAAGTGCAATACAAACCGGCCAGAGTGTAGCAGTGAGTAGATCATAATGTGGCCTGATGATTACTCACCGGAACTGTATGTAGTGACACCTACCCATACACGACATGGCAGTAAATATATCCCGATATTAAGCGACTGTTGGTCTATAAGCGCTACGAAAATGTTCGGACATCTAACGAGGAGAGGTCGTCTCTTGTTTGAGATATGGTTTAATGGCTCTTTTTCTTTCTTTTATAAGGGCCTCAGTGATTGAACTCTATTCTGTAGCAGCAGCCAGCAAACTCCCAATCCGGTGCCCTTTTAAGCCACTGGTTAGTCTGATCAACAACATTGAATTGAGTTAAACCACTGAGGCTCTGGTAAAAGAAAGAAAGAAAGAAAAAGAACTGGAAACCATACCTTATATATATATATATATATATATATATATATATATATATATATATATATATATATATATATATATATATATATGTATGTATATATATATATATATATCTGTGTGTGTGTGTACGCGTATATAAAAAATAATACTAAAAACCAACACTAATACAACAGCAATCAGTCTTAACAGGGAGTGCTATAAGATTAGCCATTGTAGCCATACAAAAAAAACAACCTTACACGACTCCAAAAAATTGACATATAACAAACACCCCTACTTCCATCAGATAGAGAACCCTTGATAATGAAAAACAATCCCTAGATAACACCTACATTTCAAAACTATAAATTAGTAAAACATTCCGTAGCATTGTTGTTCCAAACAGCGCTTGAGAATGAGACTGACACCGAGTAGTTAAAACTTAATAGTTTAATATTGAAATGAAACTTGAACACTGCTTACCAGATTCGAAAGATATTAATTTCTATGCCACAAGGGGATCATATTATTAAAAAGTAATTATAATATATATATATATATATATATATATATATATATATATATATATATATATATATATATATATAAAGGAAATATGTTGTAGTGGTTCCAACGAGAGAAAAGTATGTATATTAAAAAAAGAAGATATGGTGCCGCAAACGTTTTTTCTTTCAATGTGGATTTATTGAGAAAAAAAATTATACTTTGTTTTACATAATTTCAGAATGTGTTTCTGGTCTGGTCTCAACCGTCTTCAATGAAATTCCACATTGAAAATTTTAATTATTTTTAAAATATGTAAAAATTTCTTCATGTTCAATGAAGAATATTCTCGAGACCAGACCTGTTTGTGTGACACGTGTCGTGAAAATTTTCAAAGTATAATATTTTTTCTCAATAAATTCCACATTACAACCAAAAACGTTTGCGGCACCCCTCTTTTTTAAATATATATATATATATATATATATATATATATATATATATATATATATATGTGTGTGTGTGTGTGTGATGCCTGCAGCATTACAGCTAACGTACAAAGGGCACTTTTTTCCCCTGCATTTACAACGCATGGTATCGGTGCTGTTGCTCTTTTCGGGTGTCTTGAACTTCCTGGTGTCATGCTTTTTCATAATATTGTGTAGATTTTTCGTTGAGCAGTTACATAGTTTTAAAATTAAAAATTGTTCGATCAGAGTCATTGGACAATTTTTGTGCAAAGACAACACAAAAATCTGCAATGTCCCGAAAAAGAAAGAATTTGTACTGAGCAACAGACATAGAACATGCCGAGAAAAGAAAAGCAACAGCTGCTGATGATAGAATATATATGAGAATTGTGAAGAAAAACCCGAAAACATAAATATTTAACAATCCACACTTCAAAGAAGACTTTAAGAGTAGAAATATAAAGGCCATACCACACGATCCAAACCACTCAACAGCAGTAAGGACCGGAGGCCCAGATAGGGATTTTCAAGGAAGTACATGATGCGTGATAGAATTTCTGGAAGAAAGTTTAATTAACTAATGAGACTAAAATCAATCTCAACCAATGTAATAGAAAGTATGGAGAAATTAATTGCATGCTTATGATAACAAACATAAAATATTATCAATGAAGCATAGTGAAGACAATATCTTGGCTAGAATTGCATAACTGCTTCTGGAACAGGCGAATTCATATTTACAGTTAATGTAACTCATTTTGGTTGCTCTAGAATAAATTCAATTATTCGAAAAAATATTTCTTCTGCCAAATTACAGAGAGATATATCCAAACTAATCGGAATGAAGTTTATTATGTAGCACGACAATGACCGGAAACATACTATCAATACAACAAAGTACTTCATCGGGGATAACCTGGATAGTTTTAGACTGGCCAATTCATTCACCGGAACTTGACCCAATAGTGACTGCACTTCATCTTCTGAAAAGAACACTGAAGAAAAGAACACATTCTAGGCATCTATAAAATCGTCACATATAAAGGATGCAAGTGCTTTGTGATGTCAATATGTCGATGGATTAATGCAGCTTCTGCAAGAAAGACTTATGCACCCCAAATATTAAATGATATTTGCTTTAAGACTATCAGTTCTTCTACTTATGGTCTCCTAAAATGCGGTTATGTAATACAAAAGATAGTATTTCCTAAGCTGTTTAACACAACTAAATATGCATTCCAGTTAATAAAAGTTGAAATCCTTAACTTCTGTCTCATATTCACCTTTATGTATATTTATTTTATTATTTTATATTTTTATCGCATGGGGCAATTTTATGATAGGAGGCTTATTTTGTGCAAACTCTATTTTACTACTGCTTATTCAAAATTTGTAATTACATATATATATATATATATATATATATATATATATATATATATATATATATATATATATATATATATATTCTCATATTCATTTCTTTATCTTAAAATCGATGCTTAAAATTGAATTCGTTGTTTTTAACTAAACTTTAATCTATGCTGCAATCCTCCTCTATTTTCCCCGGAATTCCTTCATTACTGTCTCTCCGAATTTCTCTGTATTTTTTTATCTCCCAACAATTTTGTTCGCTTTCATTTTGCTATGTTTTATTGATTATTCTATAGACTTATGAAAGAAAATATTTTGGACTCTTCCCCTTCTGTCTGTCACGGTTATTCAATACGATTTCTTTTCTTGCCTACATGGCCTACTCAGGAGTGTCCTATCATGATAGCAAACCGGATGAACCTATTTTTGGCATGTTTTTTTCGCATAAATCCTATGAAAACACATTTGTTTTTTTTTTTTCCTCTTTGGTTGATTTTTCTTTTTACGCAACGATCCGTGGCGCATGCACGTCAAGTATAATACTTACATTGTTTTTAAACTTCGTCCAATCCAAATATTTTACTTCCTGAGAGCAGAGGACCTATGACCATATCATTCTGAAGCACTGGTTCTCATAAAACCACAGAAAAACAACGTCGAGAATACCAGATATTGTAAGTTTGACTGTGCGGCTGCTGCAAGGGATATTGTCTTGTAATTGATTATCAGATTGACGAGTTCAAATTCCAGCCATGATCATTATATTAAACTTACACGCAAATACCATTGGAAAATATAGGAATCCACCTTTCTTCTAGTTATGTGTTAATCAGTACGACACTAATCAATAAATTAATATTATTTCCAAAATATTTCTTACAACTTAAATTTTCTGGCTTATATAACGGTGGGAAATGTTGATAAGCCTTAAAATAGCCTTAAAATAATCAATCAATCGTGAGAGCAGATCATGTTAACTTTCAAAAAGCAAATTAAAAATTAAATGATCACAATCGAAATTAACTTTGAACAAAGAGGTATGTATTTTATTTCTTATTAAGAAATAGCAGTAAGGATTTCCTTATACTTCTCAGTTGATATTGGATATTTAAGTGTAATGAAATCTTAAGAATCATTACCAATAAAAAAAAAATATATAAAATAAAATTCCGGTAATAGAAATTATTTTCGGAGAAAAATGTGAGAATGGAAGGATAAAAAATAATTAGACCTATATTATCCTTTTGATGAAGATGTAAATTAACAAAAAAAAAAAAAAAACATCGAAAGGACTATTTTGACCAAATTCTAGAGACTAATCATCGTATTATTGCAGGTTTATTTTTATTTTCTTCTTCTTATACATCATTTGAATTCATCCCCTAGATTATCAGTGATTGGCAATGATAATATTAGCCCTTTCTCTAGAAATAAGCTTTTGACATTCATTAACAGTGCAGACATTACTGCTTTCAGTTGAAATTTATAAAATTTTTCTCTTAAAACAATCTTTCTGGAAATTAATGTTGTCAAGTCTAGTAGCTGTTTTAGTTCTTTCTAGTATTGATGGGGTTGGGGGGGTCTTACACCCTTTTTATTTGAAGTAATGTGAAATGCCAAAATTTGTTTATATCATTATTTTTCTCCTGCGTGTTTTAGACTTACATGTGCCATCCATTTTAGTTGTTGTTGCTATTGTCCCCGAGTGATAAGATTTCTGTAAACCAAACATTCTACCGGGAATAAAATGAAAAATTCAAATCATGACAGGTGGATTGTTAATGGGCAGAATCTCAGATCTTTTAAAAGTTGTCTTCGATGTACATGTGCCATCCATTTTAATTTTTGTTTTTATTTGTAATGCTCATGTGATTTGGTTTCTTTTGTTTGGTATTGTGGACAGTCATTATTCGAAATAAATAATTTTTTTTATATTACACCATTAACTCTTATTAGACTTACACTTCTTTTCTGCTAAATACAAACACCAAAAGTATAATGCTCATTTGATATTTTGGTTTATGTACAGTTTTGTTAATATTGAAGTACACGCCTTGACATCTCTAAATTTATTTCTATTATTTATGGATGAAATGCATTGTATATTTTCCAAGAAAAAGATAACCTTCAAATGCAAAATTAAAACTAGTTTAAAAATACTTGTTTATTCTCTGGATGTGGTTGACCATATCTCTTCCGCCATCCTGTCCGTTTTTACTCCGATTATCACCTCGCACTTTGGTCTTTGTTTCCATTCATTCACTCAAACACGTTAAGCATGTTATTCACTCCTATCCTCTGCTTCCTTTAGGCCAGTATGTCCTGTGAGTGTTAGAATCTCCATAGTTGGGAGTGAAAGCGAATGCAAACATTTTAAAATGAACTAGAAATCCAATCCTAAATAAGGAAGAAGGAGTAAACGTCTAATGCTGTTCAAAAGAATAGGGAGATGTTTCATTCAGACGATAGGCACAGTTATCTACCGCTACTAAGGAGAAAAATAATTAGTAAATAATATTTCAGAGTTCATACATAAATATTAGAAGCAAAGTAGACTTCATAAGGAAGCGGAAACCTTAACCTAAACAGGGAACAAGGGTAAACCTCTACCACTGTTGAAAAGACCGAGGAGATATTTGAACTGGGCGATAGTCGAAACTATCTACTTCTATTCAATTATTATTAGTTTTAATCTTATTGAATTATAATTACATTTTAATCATCGAGTTTTCACATCAACGATTTCATTAACGATTAGTCTTCTGAGAATTTCTTAACAACAGTAATTTTATTTATTTAACTAGAGATGTCGTAGAAATTATTTCAAATATATCGATATAATTTATATTTTTTAAATGCAGATATATCTTCCCATTTTCTGTGGCTAATTTCATAATGTTAATTTCGTTGTACATATGTCTGCTGATCCTTAAATCACGTTTCAAATGAACAATCTGTGCTTGTAGATTAAACAACGGATGTCAGTGGAAAAATACGCAGCTTAATTTGAATTTACCTAAAGTGTACACCGATCAACAGACATATGAGAAGTGCCGAAAGGCTCATCGGCGAAAACGTTTTGTTTATATTAACAAAGATGAAGAAATTAGTCTGAATATAAATAATATAAATAGTGAGAAATCTTCTTCCAGGCAATTCAAAGAGAAATCTTCCTCAATTTTCCAAATATTTCCGATAAATTTTGAATTATATTATGAAATGAAATTACACCTTCACATTCAGTAGATTTTTACATGAATAGAAATGTTTCGATTATTTCCATTATTCAAACCACTTTCAGATTTAACTAAGAGTTTGAAGTATTTACATCAATAATCACCGGTTGTCTTAAGTCATCCATTCTAATATCAACGTTCCATATTTTAAAATCTTTTTACCATTCCGAAAGGCAGCGGGCATCTTGTGTTTATATATTTTTCTTTTATCAAATCGTAGAAATTTTCGCAATACCATTAGCAACACTCATCTTATGCAGCAATGAGATATTCTGTATAGTTCCGGTATTTGTATGCTGTATTCTCGTGGATAGTTTTGTCTCTTCCCTACAGAATAGGCATTTACTAATCTCTGATTTTTAGCCAAGTTTAAATCTTGATATTTTGTTCAGATAAACTTGTTTAGAGTTACTGTTTATACATAACAAGCTTTCTTTATTATCTCTCAATTTGACCCAGGGGTCGCTTTGTTTTAAGTAAAGAATATCTCAAAAGAATGAAGAAAGTTTTGCTTCAACATCAACTGAAAGATGCCTGTAAACACTTGGGTAGTATAACGGTCGAAGTATTGTCATAAACTAGAAAATCGAATAATAATTTTCGATCAAACGAGAAAAATCGATGAACATAGATAAATCCGGTGACTCCAAAATGACATCAATATACATGAGGCCAAACATTGAGATTGAGGCCACATCGGTAATTAAGTTACGTCGATCAAAGGATTCGGTAGTTCAAAAGGAAACATAAAAATATAAATTAGTGTCACCCAGAAATTGCAGAAAATATGATGTTTTTCGGTTAGTGAAATGCATCGTTAGACAATATTTGCATTATTTGATATTTCATGACTTTTACACATAGAGTTGTCGAGCAAATTTTAACAACAGATTTACTGAATATCAAATGGAAACAGCTCATCTCAATTCTACAAAATTCTCTTTCTTATTTATAATTGATTTCTGTGATTCGTCTTCAAGACTAATTTCATTCAATATTTTTTTAACTCTCAATGAAATTCTCTCAAGACTAACAATTATGATAGGAATATTCATCAGCTTCAGCTTCCAGAATTTTTAAACCTCTCTTACCATATACATTATTCGATATTTATTTTTATTCTTTTTTTAAAATTACTGAATCATGTTTTATCGGAGTAATATACTTCTAATCATAAGCGATAAATAGACCTGCATTCTTCATATTGTTTGAACGATCTATTGTTAGTAAAGTCTAGTATGATTACGCAATTAAAGTTCCCATGCATAAAATAAGTATTTTTCATTTCTGAACTCCATAAAATTAACGTTGGGCGAAGTTTGAAAATTTGGTTTTGAATCTTTCCTTAGAACATGAAATCCTTTCTTGCGTGTTTTCTCTCTCTCTCTCTCCCCCCCCTCTCTCTCTCTCTCTCTTCGTGCATTAGCCATTTATTTAGCTTTTATCCTGTAAACTTGTGAGTGTGTGTTTACTTTAGTTTCATTTATTTACAAGGATTGTGGTCACATTTTTAGTCAACCTTTGTGGCACCTAGGTATTTCAAAGTTTTTGGAGGACACCTAGCATAAGAATTTATTTGGATTCTCCACTGTGAACCCAGTATATATTCAGATTACCACGGAACAATTCTCCGTAGATATAAATTCCTGATAGTTAACAATTCTAATTTGACCTCTTGTCCGTTTGTATTAGAAAATCTCATAAGATTGTTACAGGTCCTATCACTGTAACTGGGTCTGAGTGAATGTTCAAACGATTTTCTTGCATTTTCCTTCCCATAAA
This sequence comes from Acanthosepion pharaonis, assembly GCA_903632075.3. NCBI lineage: Eukaryota > Metazoa > Mollusca > Cephalopoda > Sepiida > Sepiidae > Acanthosepion > Acanthosepion pharaonis. The sequence continues at coordinate 2,664,488 of CAHIKZ030005444.1, read as the reverse complement.
AGCTGCATTTTTTCCAGTGCAGGTATTGACCCACTCTATCATGCCGAATGTTATATTCGGTGAATGCTAACACTGTGCAACCTGATACAAGATGATCAGTTGTTTCTAAATATTTATCACAGAATCTGCATTACGGGTTAACAAGTTTTTAATATGATGTGTGTGTGGTAATTTTTATTTAGCAAGCATTGATCCTGTGCAGCAAGTATAAAACCATCGGTTTCAATCTTTAACACTGCACTATGTTACCACTGATAAGTACGGGGTTTTTCTACATCACTTTTTTTTTTTTTTTTTTTTTAGTACGGGCAGTGTATTGAACATGAAGAGCCTTATCTTGCCATCGTTTCTGCATTTGGCACATTGCATTTGCTTTTTTAGGATCATTGGCGTTCCAGTGGGCGTATTGTGGTTTATTTGACTTTCTTCACCCAATCAAAATTCCTTTTGGATTTGTTGGCTTCTTTTATTACCGAATAAAGTCTCGTATTTCTTCCATGTTCTTTGGCATAGATCATTATCCATTCTTCTGTTGTTTGCAGGGTTCTTTGAAGATCAATTGTTGTGGTTTTGTAAGTCAGTTATACTGCAAGACTATTTGTAATAATAATAATAATAATAATAATAATAATAATAATAATAATGATAATAATTATTATTATTATTATTATTATTATTATTATTATTATTATTATTATTATCAGATAGTAAAATAATTAAAATTTGAGTGATAAGGAATAGGAAAAAGAATATCATCTAAATGAGGAGACAGGATCTGTTTTTCATGGGAAACGCTTTTCGAGGCGTATTTCCTTTTAAATAAAATATACAATAATTCAAGGAGGGAATGTTTCACTGAAAATGTAGATCCTTTAGTTTTTATCTCTCAATTAAAATCATACAAGGTTGAAACTGTACTTCATTATCGATCTCTGATGACTAAAAAATGCCAGGCTTTGCAATTAATATGACGTGTGGTACACTTCTATTTTGTGCAAAGGAAGAAGAAGGTTATGACAGCAAATGTCATTTTGGCTACGTGAATCTTTTAAACATATATGGATATAGGTCATATAAGGAGTAGTTCAAGCGGAAAATATATTTCTGTCAAAGAAAACTTACAACAAAATGTAAAGAGAATTATGTATGTAATGAAAAGAGAGTTATGTACTCTCTCTCCCCCCTCTCTCACACGTTCGCACATACACGTGAGTGCATTGTACAGATTTAGTAGCTTTATTTTAATCCGACATTTTATTACTGTAAATTACATTTCGTATTTGAATTCTCAAATAATTTCTTCCACTGCAATAACCTTTACAGTAATAAAAATGCCGGATTAAAATAGAGCCATTAATTATTTAGAAAATGATTTGCTTGTGTTTCTGATAGCGAAACTGATCCGATATGCGCTCGCGAGAAAAATAATCTGAGTGAAATTGTGCTTTCATTAAAAAAGGAAAATAGATTTTCCATACTCTGACGTTCATCGTGGCCGAGTGATAATGGCAAATTGGATCATGTTTGAAACACGCACAATCATGCTTTCGAATATATAGTTACTTTCCATGTACATATTATGATATTTATTTTTCAAACATTAGCAGTAAATCCGAGATCCAGCTCGATTAAAATCATTTTCTTTTAGGAAAAAGGATCCCTATTCCTGTTTAATATGTTTTACTACATATGCATGTGCGTACACTCACGCACACACAGATACAATAAATAATGAACAATTACGAAAACCTTTATAAATTTGGCGTGTTCCGATATTTTATTTTGAGCTTCATCGCAATTATTTGTGGCATGAGAGAACGCGTACATGTTTCGATATTTTGAAATAAATGTTTGATTTATTGATCGGTTAGCTGTCACATATTCACTGTTATTAAAGAAAATAGAAACAAAAATGGTACTAAAACTTAACATCAGAAAAAGGCAGTTGAAATTGTAAGGAAACAATACGCAAAGACTGGGTCGAACATTTAACATTCACAGGACAAGAGGGTCAGAGGAACGCAGCTTCTATAAATGGTGGCAGAACAGGGATTCGGCGAGATAGCAAAAAGACAATCGTTATTAAGTGCTACAACAAACGAGAGATTGGATATTGCATAGAAAGGCAGGGTGCATTGAATAATAATATGAACATTAATAATAGTAATAATAAATAAACAATTAAATAACAATAACAATAAGACCTTAATTCACAATAGCTCAACTACAAAAGCAATTAAAGAGGAATCAATGTAACGCAAAGACGTATGGTAATGATTGGTTTTATTTTTGAAATTAATATCTTTTATATTTGCGCGAAATATTATCAATGTAATACTTCATATTAGTGTGAATTACCTCTACTGGGTTTCGTATTCGAGATATTTAACAAAAAATTACCTCTCGAGTTATAAGGCACAGAAGTGAAATTCACTTCAAAAAACAATGCAAAAAAAAAAAAGACTAGTTGATAAAAATAATGCTGTTCGAATTAATATGAAATAATATCGAATAAAAAAAACATAGATTATACATACATACATACATATATATATATATATATATATATATATATATATATATATATATATATATATATATATATATATATATATATATATATATATATGTACATATATATATATAATTATTTTTTAAAAACAATTATAACATAAGTATGTTATAAAATCACTACAAAAATAGCCATGTCTTATCAAGTGATGATGTTGAAAATAAAATAAATGGTTTTAAAAGTTTCAGATTAATTAACGATCCTACACTGGGGGGAAACATTGTCACAAAAGCTAGAATAACCAATCAAAAACCAAGTATATAAAGATTCAAAAGCTTGACAACGAAATCATGTTATAATAGCTATTCAGATCTTTAAAATACGTGAATATTAAAAATAATTAATAATAACCAATAATTATAAAATTATATGATAAAATTCAATATTAAAATTAAAAACTGGCAATTTTAAAATCCAAATTTAATCACTATTATTGTTGGTTATTGGAATTCATTCCGTATATACCAATTATATACTTGGATACATATATATATATATATATATATATATATATATATATATATATATATATATATATATATGGGTGTGTGTCTGTGTGTCTGTGTAATCGGGTATAAATCTAGGATAAGCATGTGCAGTTTCGAATCGATTATAGCTATCGTTATTATCTTTATAGTCACTAAGCTATGGTCATTCCTATCAGTTTCAGATCTCCGTGAAATCTTCAGATCAAAAAGTCCGAAATGAGGTGTGAAAGTTTCCATCAAAAGCAGCGTTTGTTTTTTTGGTTCCCATGATTACTATCAATTTAATTAAATATAAATAGAATATGTATATACATACATAGAGAGCACATAAAAGAGTGATTTATACGCATGTGCTTATGCATGAAGATTTTTCATCTTCGTATATACAAATATAATCAAATCAAAATGTCTATATATTTATACATACATACATACATACATATATATATATATATATATATATATATATATATATATATATATACGCGTATATGTTTATCTATATATATTTTTAATCATGTGTATCTGTTTCCAAGCGTGTGTATTCTATTTCCCATAACTTTTTTTCCCGAAATCACGATAAATTGGAGGATAGCAGACGTTAGATTGAATGGTACAAAGAATTTACTAATTGGAAAGAGAAAACGATCCATATTTTTTTCATCTTTAGCTTCTTTTTCAAAATAATGGATGCAACATCGACGAGAAATCAAAGTAGAGATGTAAAACAACACGGAAATCATCCATGATGATTGAATAAGATAAAAAATACAGAGATTTGTTTCTAAGTTAACGAGGTGAAGGCAGTACGAGAAAAACAGTATTCTTCAACTTGATTAAGACGGCATCGTGTATCTACATATTTGACATTTACTTCTAAATGTTGGGATGTATAGATTTATGGAAAAATCAGAAGAAGATTCTTACAAATGGGCTCACTGTCGTTTACATATACCCCATGATTTGCAGTTAATAAAAGTTCTAACAATTTATCTACCTATCGTCTTCTCTCTCTCAAACACACACACGCGCTCACGCGCATATATATATATATATATATATATATATATATATATATATATATATATGTGTGTGTGTGTGTGTGTGCGCGTGCGTGTGTGTGTGTGCGTGCGTGTGTGAAGAAATGTAAAAGAAGGCTAAAAGCAATGGGATTTCTACAATAAAAATGGCCAACACACAATATATATATATATAAGACATTTTTATGTTTGTACATTCTTTTTATAGATACAAATATTTAAGTAAATTTTCTGTTTTATAGTATTAAACAACATTTACCTGCCTGAATGTCTGAGAAACTTTCATAGAAAATTTTCGTCCTCCGACACGAATCGAACCTGTATCCTATACGGAACCATCATATAGCCTGACGTGGCTTAACCGTTTCTGCCACAGAGGTGCGTTCGGTTAGCATAAAAATGTCTTAAAAATAATTATCGGACTTTTTCCATTTCATAATGTTTGACGTCATTTGTTTACATTTGATACGCCATGAGCAGTTATGAATGTACGTGAGAGATTCATGGAAGATTAAAATTTAAAGACAGTAAAATCGACCTAGCTACCCGAACGCTATTTTGGTTGCTCTGTAATAAAACTTATGGAAACGATAGAAAGATATAGGTACATTTTGGTAGTCCTTTGTGCCCATCTAACACACCGCACTTATTTATGTATATAAATATGTCTCAATATCTATCATTCACTTGGCAAGCGATGATATAGCCATTTAACTGAAAATGGTTCCAGCACAAACCAAGGAAAAGCTTCATGAATTGTACAACAGAGTTTTAGAAGACATAGAGAATCCGCTGTGCGCAATTACTGCTTGCGATCGAAATAACTGGACGCGTATAATTCATGAAGTCATAATAATCGCTTAAGGATATTAAGAGAATTTGGAAATGGCAAACATGTAGTCAGTAAAGGGTAAATCATTGATGTAGCAATTTACATGTAATGATTGTGCCAGTGTATGTCTCTCAACCGTAGTCCTAGTTACACACAAGTAGATTTATAATGCTGCACATTTGGCAAATTACGACCAGTAATACACTTATAATAAGTTAACATACGAGGCGTGTTAGAAAAAAGTGATGGAATCGCTCTGGTTTTACCCGTTATATGAGCAAGCTGAATAGAATTTGCAAAAAAAAAAGCCAGCCATTTTACAGAAAAAAGAAATTATTTATCCACATCGGAAACAAGATAAAAATGTATAGAAAATGCTTTAATCGCTACATCATCCACATTAGATTTACCTTCAGATTTTGTTATAATTTCTCTTAATTGGCAAAACTTTGCATAATTTGGATTGTGTATTATTAAAGAAAAAATAAGAAAACTTAAACTAAATGAAATCGATTAAACGGTATATTCAAACAAATATAAAAAATAGAAACATAAATTTAGAAAATCGCTTCCCCTTCTCAATCTTGTGCATGTGTGGTCACATCCATGTAAGCATCTCTTTAATCCGATGAACTCCAAAAGAAAGAATGAGTTGACTTTATAATAGCTTTTACACACACACACACACACATCATCTATCTATATATATATATATATATATATATATATATATATATATATATATATAGATAGATAGATAGATAGATAGATAGATATATATCTATCTATCTATCTATCTATATATATATATATATATATATATATATATATATATATATATATATATATATATATAGGGTTTTATAGCCTTGGATGGCAACTGGTCTAGGAGAAGGACAACTCTGAATTCAAAACCAGGGAGTGTCGTTTGAGGACCTTGTGGCACGTAGTGCACCAGATCTCTGTATTCGGCCCTTCAAAAAGTGTGGACGAAGCCTTCGCCACTATAATCAAATCTCATGTGCCGGTGTCGGGCTGTCGGTTTCCTGAAACTGATCTGCTTCACCCTCATACGTCGTGTCTCGACGGGAGAGTCGATTATATATATATATATATATATATATATATATATAGAGAGAGAGAGAGAGAGAGAGAGAGAGAGCATCATAACATTATGGTAATGGATAAATTTCTCATCATCAGTAATAAACCTCTCCGAAAAAATACCTGATGCAATGACTTGTAACAATCAACACGTTTTTGTTTGTTCACTGGAGTTGAGACATTTCTAATCATTTTCAATTCGTATAACTACCATTAACATCGTCGCTTTGTTCGAAAGTGGTAGTGGCAAACTTTGCTGAAAGATCAGCTTCCAAATCCTTTCAATCAATTCCTTTTGGTCGATCCTCCCTTGGTTTGTCTTATGCGAGTCCCAAATGCTGAATTCATAGGCTGTTGTTCTCTGCTGTACTTGCCTTTCTTTTAGTGTATCAACTGTCGTGTCAACTTACATTCATATTAGTCATCCCAGGAAATTTTTAGCCGCCCCTCGTAGAAAAAAACATTCAGTTTTGAAAGGGGAAAATCACATCCAGCAATATTTTTTGACTCAATACGTTAGCCCCATTATCAGCTGATTGAATTTTGCTGATCCGTTTCCGTTGACTTCTTTAGGAACCTCAAAAATTACAACATTCCTAATGTCACTTTTACTGGGCATGATCACTGAAGCAAGTCCAAAATACTATGAATAATAATTATAATATATATATAATATTATAATTTGAAAATAAAAAATATATATTATCAAAAGTAGAATTATTAAAAATAAACAGACAATAGTTTTAAGAAAATTGGTGAAAATATACATCTCAAAAATAAGACAGAACTTTGGTTCCAACCTGATATAATCGGCAATAACCCTTAAAGATATTCATAAATAATTTCGTAATCACTTTCAAATGAAAAACTCGGTAAAACGGAGATATGAAGGTCTCTTCGTGACACGGAATTTTCCAAAAAAAGATTGCCATATGTAACGATTTAATCAATTTTTCAAATGTTCAGAATGATTTAATAGCGATATATCTGCTATAAAATATTTACAATATAGTCATGATTGATATATATTATTCATAATATAATAATAATTATCATTATTATTACCATGCTGACTATTCTGCTAATCTTGGTTGTTTCAAAAACGTTTTGGTTGATTTGCCCTCCAGTTTTCAGTGATGTATGTAGACCCGTTTAACTTAAATGGAGTTCCGAAATGGCTAAAACCACTGTTCGAAATGTTGCCCTCATTTTTACTGTCATATTCACGTCTTTTTGACGGTTGTACGTCCCGGCCTTCTTCAGGTGATTCGAATTTCGAACTAAACCCTTTATTTCGTCCAACTTGGTAGATTGTTCTAGGTCGACGTGCCATGCCTCTTCCGACCGAAATGGCGTGAATATGTCAATAAAGTTGAGGACAATAGTCTGAACAATGAAAATAATTACAATACCTTATCTCAGTAATGTAGGCGAATAGTTCTCATATAAATTGTATGAATAATGATAACTCCTCATACCCGAAATTCAGAGATAAAATATTATTAATATAAAATATTATTAATTTTATTGGATCAGTACCATTCTTTCTGAAATGGACCTTTAGGTTCTAAAGACAGTACGTCCAAAATCAATTGAAATGTTGATTCTAAATACACATTATAATGTTACCAGAACTTTATTCATTCATCTAATTGAATGAAATATTCACCCTTTACGCAATGATAAATTTTGATTTCTAACTCATGGGTAAAAGTGCCAAATATTAGCGATAGAGTGTATGTAAATATAAAAGAGAAACACTGAGGTCAAATGCGAGCGACGCCATTCTGTTTCATTTTTTAATGTATTTTTCAGACCATGATGGTTGCGATCAAGCTTGTAACCGATTCTAACCATTTGAGGTTGACGTCAATGCCCACTGAAATAAATAAATAATCACGCACACACACACACACACACACACACACACATATATATATATATGTGTGTGTGTATAGAGAGAGAGAGGGAGAGAGTGCGATAGATTCTTGATCTATAATGGTTGTTATATGTTGATATGTAAATAACGATAAAAAATCTTCAATAAACCTGTGAAGGTAGAAATGTTCAATTTCGAACAAAGACAAAGCGCTTTTAGATAAAGGGTATGACGACAATGTCAAATAAGTGTCAGGCGAGCTGCATTTGAGCGAACCATTTGCTAAGTGAATAAGTCAGAGAATATACGAATATAGGATTGCAAAATTAAAACATCATTTTGGATTCCTTCCAAGATTGAGAGTGGAAATTAAAAATAAAGAAGCTTATTCACTTATATCTGATAGTGAGAACTCCAATATGGGCTACGTGTAGAATTTCTTCATCAAATCTTTATTTCCTGAAATCGATTTATTTGAAGTATTTTTTTTCTTTTTTTGTGCCACACTGCTCAGCAATAAAAAAAATTGAATTATTTAGAAATTATTTACCTCTTTGAAAATCCGAATGCTTTGTATTATCCTCAGATCGACACCCAAACACTCTGAAATGTGCATATTGGATTTTCCCGTGCGAATACCAAGCTGTAAAACATGCTGTTTCCAAATTTCTGGCGAAGTGATTTACGTCATGGTGCTCTTTTTTCTGACAGACGTTGCCAAACTGACCCTACTGAACTCTGCAGTCAATAAAAATAAATAAAAATAAAACCACGCGTCAAAACGTCTGATTTCGAAATTAATTATACAATTCTGACAGAAATAAATTCAGTTATTTCTATCCAGGGCAACTTGCTCGAAAATAGTATGAGGCATATTGACAGATGAGAGGTTACACTTTAGATTTTCTAACTGTCTGAGCCATGGCCGACTAACAGTTATTTGTTCATGTCAAGCGGGCTATACATGAGGACTTTAGGTATTCTGTCGTCATTCAACCTTGCAACATGATCACCGCAGTGAAGTTGTGAGTGCATCAGGAAAGTTTCTATTCCCCCAATGTTGCATTTTCCAAGAAGATCGGCATTGGACACCTCTCATCTTATAGCCATAGATCACGCGGGGACAACTTCTCTGGAAGAAATGCTAAACCTGAAATGGACCATAATGATAATGAATTAAGGAAAAGTAGTTCTTTTACCTGAACATCAATTTCGGAAAAAGTTTTAACTTGAATCAAATAATCACGTTTGGAGCCGATAGGAAAAAAGTATAGATTTCAGGTCAAATTCAAATCAATAATAAAATTAATGGAGAAAGGTTTCCGTTTATTCGTATATATTGTTCTGTAATATTTTGCAACAACAATTTTAGTACTCAAATAATTTCCTCTACCTCTGTGAGTCCTGATAGTGGTTCATATTTTTGTTTCCTTTTTTGTCAATAAGATGCAATATCAGAAGAGGTTTAGAAGCCCGATGTTAAAATATCTACCGATTTAAATGTCCCACAGAAATATAACTTGTATCCCCTGTTCGATCATAGCAACTCAATCGTTTATACCTAGTAAAAGTAAGGCTTAAATAAGATGAATTAATGGTAGTGAAATACATTCTCTTCGGATATTACTGTTGTTTATGTTTCAGGTAGGAGGTCGAATCTAGAAGATACAGATAAGTCACATCGATTTATGGATTTTCATTAAATAGCTTATTAAATCCTTTCTCCATCAACAGTAATTAAATTTATTTACATAATTTTGACTTCGTCACCGTGTTGTATTTCTTACTAATGAAATATTAAATATTTCTTGTTGCATAGTCGTTTCCTTTACTCATATCTATAGAAGAATCTGGATTATTCCTTTCAAGCCATTCGTCAATATATTGTTACCTGCATATCCAAGTCTGTTAAGGTTATTTGCATCAATGATAAATCCACATAGATCCTCATTCTTTATTAAAATTGCCTCGAGTTTTTTTAAATTATAATTTATATATATATTTATTTAAATCGAGTGGTGTTCCTCATCCTCATGCATTTTAATACTCGCTCTGATATAATTTTGAACATGAATATCGCATGTCTCGTTCCCGTGTCTTTCACGAAGCCATTCTGTTCTGATGCTATTTCCGATCTAATTCTGTTATGCGCAAACTCCTACAAATCCGGAATATAATCTTAGTTGTGTGGCTAATTAAACCGATAATTCACTCGTTTTCGAAATCGTTTGCACTTGGTTTAATAGACAGCAACATGAGAATACATCTCTTTTGATCCATCAGCATGTCATCACTGTAGTATATTTCATTATTTTCTTATTTCCTTAATCTTGTCATATAAGGATGAGAGCGACTGTATTACAAAGATAGGGAGATTGAATATACTACTGGACCTTTACAAAGATAGATAGACACATATATAAGGGAAGTTTAAATATTTCATGAATTTTTAATTCCGTAATATCGCTGACGACTTATAGTGACTCAATTACAATACCATTTTATACTGTGTATTTTTGCGAGTGTCAAACATACATCAGAATTTAATATTTCAGCTCGTTCATTGTTCTAACTATCCTGATCAACTTGGCTTTCGCATTAATCTTGCCATCAATATATATATATATATATATATATATATATATATATATATATATATATATATATATATATATAGTGGCATTCCAAATACACATGTATCCGTATTTAGGTGTTTGTATATTTCTGTCTGTGTGCGTTAAATTTAAATATGTTGATAGAAAGTGTTACAGGAAAAACAGTGGTGTTCACACCACAGGAACATTATCAGATGAACTCTGAGTTAGCATATTTAATTTGTACGGCCGAAACGAGTGAAGATAATTTCAAAAACAACAGTAATGAATGGTTTGAGCGTAATTAGTAAAGTTTACAATATCGCTGTCATACACTTATATTGGAAGATAAGCTTGCGTAATCTCATTTAAAATTTTTAATGGAGTTAGTTTTTGTGTATGAGTCCGTATGCTAGCGAGAGTATTTAATTTTCTGTAACATATGGACACATTTTAATGTTTTATCGGCATACTTTTTCAACTTAATATCATTGATCCGATACACAGGTTCATGATCTTCTATTTTACGGAACTCTCTTCCGTAAAAATGGAAGATCATGTACATGTGTATCCGATCAATAATATATATATATATATATATATATATATATATATATATGTATGTATGTATTTGTGTGTGTGTCTGTGTGAAAAGTGTATATATATATATATATATATATATATATATATATATATATATATATATATATATATATTATTTATATGTTTATATATGTATGAGTCCTGACGGACAAGCAAGTGTGTTTGTGTGCCTGCGTACCTCATCGGACGTATGAACATGCATCTATGTTTGCGTTACCAGGATGACATCACGACGACGATTCCCCCCACTCCCATAATAAAACCAATACACGCAATCTACATAAACACAATTTTTTTAAAAATTAATCATTTTGTCTGACGATCGCAAAAGCGTGGAATACAGGGTCACAAACTCACATCAATCCAACCAAATATATATATATATATATATATATATATATATATATTGATCCAAGGCATGTGAATGAAATTGCGTAGACGGACGGATTCCTTGCGAGCCGCCGGTGGATGTGTTAGCGCGAAGTCAAATGTCATCGTGACCGAAGGCATGAGCGTGTTTGCGTTGTTCAAGAAACTGTAAGTAATATCCACCAGCATTGTTGCAGTTTCAACAATAGGTAGGTGTCGAAAAACCACAAATATTCCTGAGCAGGCGACTGTAATGAAGATTAGCTAGCCGCTAATTTACTATATATATATATATATATATATATATATATATATATATATATATATATGTAGTCTTCATATTCCACATATATGATTAAGTGTAAATCAGTAAAATCTTGGATGTTTATTTAATTTTTCTGTGTAGTCCTGTTTTAATCTTCATTGCCGTTTTGAAAAATTGTTCGCCGTTGCACCTTCCGACCTTCGTCGGTGATATGATGATGCAGACAACCTATATGGAATTTCGAACTAAAACCTTATTTAATCTACCGAGGTACACTGTTCTCATTGCCCTGTCCATGTCTTTCATTCAGTTCTCATTTTAGGAATGACCGGTCATTGCTAAGCCCGTTTCACTAACTGAATCGTAATAAATAATAACTCGCGGAGATATCTCTTAACATGGGCAGTGGAAAGAGTAAATCTACTACGGTTTATTAAATAAAAGTTTCATTTCGAAATTCACAGTATGTTGCATGGATTTTAAATGAACCGATGAAAAAACTCAAAACTTCTTATAACAAATAAAACAAGACTTAAGACAAGAGTTTACATGTAAAAAAAAAACAAGTATAAAATTATAACTCTTTATTCTGGATGTTTTGGTTGAATTTGCTCGAGATTTAAAAGATATATATATATATATATATATATATATATATATAGAGAGAGAGAGAGAGAGAGATGAATTACAATAAATGATTAAATATACAGATCAATATGTGCATAAATGAAGTATAGGTGCCGTCTCTAATTTTCGGTTCCTTGGTTTTAAATAAATTTTCATAAATGAATAATCTTTCTTGAAACCTTCATTTCAGCTAAAGAATTAAATTTACAGTAAGGAAAATATTCTGAAGGATTTCAATCAGAAATTATACTGATTGGAAGTGATTTCATTTGGATTTTATCTAACCTTGCTGATTACAGCACTTTTATCCGTCTTAGTCGCCTTTCATCGTAATGTAATTCTCTGTATTAAATTCACCCCAAAATAAAATATATTCTACTGAAAATGTATTTAAAGAATATTAGCTGGTTTAAATTATAATAAATCTTATATATAAAAATATTTTTTAATTTTAAAAGAACAAAGGGATATCTTTTTAAACAATCAGTAGCGATGATTAAGTACTTATCATCGCTTGTCAGCCACGTAACAAGTACTGATAAATGTGTTGAAATTTTTGTTGCTGTTCTCCGGAGACGTTACCTGTTAAAACATAATTTAAGAAAATGACGGGTGAGCCCCTTTTTAATATACTTTTCTAAGTACTCAGTAATCTTAAAAATGTTTAAAAATATTCCCTCTAATGTAATTTGAGGAATATTAACTTTACATTTACTATAGTCATCGTTCATATTTTCGGATAATATCGCGTATGGTCGACCATACCTTCAAAAATGGTCACGTTACGTATTATTTTTTATACATAAAAAAAGTTAAGAATAATTTTACAAACTTTGGTGCAAACTGATTTACATTTTTTGATAAGTAAATATAGTTTGCACTTAATAATAATATAAGCTAACCAGATGAATGTAATGAATAATTTTAAAAGATTCATATAGTACAAATTATTTTAAGTAATTTCTTAAAAAATGAAAGTAATTCTTCGAAAAATTCATTGTTCCACGAATATTAATGATTTTTTAAGACAATAGTGCCCTTAATAAATCTTACTTACAAAATTAATTAAAAGCTTTTCTGATTATATAATGTCATAATTTTTTTATCTTACGATTCGGAGCAGATTTTCGGAAAATGTATAGTAGTTTGAAAAAAGAACTGATGATTTACCTTTTTCCAAGGTGTTCTTTTTTTGACCAATAAAAATGTTCGAATAAATATTTAATTTCTCGAAGTTTTACGATAGTGATCAGTGGGGGGGGGACTATAATTTTGTAAAATAAAAATTCAAAAAATAATTACATTTATTTGTGAACAAATCTTGAAATTTTCATTTAAATACAATAATTATATAACTTTTGCGAGATTTTCTAATTCAATGTGATTCTCACCTGATAAAAGGCGCTAAAAAATGTCCGTTAATATTACGTCGACCGCTAACGCAAAAAAAAGAAGATATTTAACCAAAATGTCGAACTTGCTAGAAAGGATTAAAAACTAATGAAATAATTTAAAATAAATTTTTGCTCTTAATAATAACAAAAATATTTTGACGATAAAACTTCACTTTTATTAAGTTTGGGGCCTATTTTCATCATGCGATGCTGTTTTTAGTAAAGTATTTAGATAAAGTATTTAACACTTGTATACTCTCCTTAAGTATACTCCGTTTATTGGTTCTTATTCTTTAACACAGGAATTGGCTAATGTATGCAAACCATTGTAATGATAAAGTATAGCATATGTCGGATGTTTATTCTTTCTGTTTAAAGATTTAAGTAAATGCAGTAAAATATATAGGCATGCAAACTGAACAGGACATGTCGCATCATACCATATACAATGTAAAATACTTGAGATTTAGTGCATTCGTCCTCGTCAGAAAAGTTTAATAAACTTTTGATAAACGTTTCCTAATTCTCTTGAAAATCGTCTTTAGTAGCAATCCTGCTGCAAGTGCACGATTTTTGTCCTCTGATTGCGGTAAAATTGTCCACTTTGGCAAGTGTATGTTCTAAGTGGCCGTTAAATATACAAACATACTTGTTTAAGTGATATCCTTTCTATCGCTATTGCTGACATCAAAACAGTATTTACGGTCTTCCAACGAAATATGCAAAAATTATCCATTTCTATCCAGACTCACCAAGGTCTACACTCTGAGAGACTTCTCATTGGATAAAACGAGCAAGTGTGCGATATCGTGTCAAGAGGACTTCTTTCATTGGATGCTTTCCCAACATTTAAAATGATTACAATTCGAAAATATCAGAAATATAATATGCTCTGATGTGAAGGTTTATATGCAAGAAACCTTTAATAGAATATTTGCTTCATTCCATAATGCATATAAATTGGTCAAATTGAGATCTTACTTTAAGGTGTTGCAATTTTATATTTCCATTATTTATATAATGCAAAGTCATTAAATTTTAAACCTATATATTAGTTCAACATTAGTCTAAACTGTCCGCCGAATACTCAATGGAAACACTAATATAAGTCATTTCCTTAAAAGGAAACATTAGGTGTTCACTGACCAAACAGCTTATACTAATGTTGCGTGAAAAATATAGGGGTGTTGATTTAAAACAAATTTTCACAAAAAATAGGTTCTTCATGTCCAGTAAGCTTCTTACGATCTTTCCAGTATTGAGAGCTTTACATTTTAAACTTTTTATTTGAAGTAATGTGGATTATGAACATCTCTATTATGTCAACATTTTCTTTTCGAGTTAGAAGTGCAATCCATTTCATACGTTGCTGCTTTTTAAAGGTTTCAAGTGATGCAGTTTCTGTTATTTGATACATTTATTTATGGCAATTCTGTAGTGCCAGTCCACAAGAATTGTAAAACGGTGGTGTTCGCCAAGACCTATATGCTTAACTCGCTCAATGCCCTTTTAACAATTGATCTTAGGAAGCGGTTGCATTCAGAATGTTATTTCTGAGCGGGTTTGGCGCCGTGCATAGCAACCAGGGTTATAATATAAACTTAGCTAATTAATGCATGTATTTCGAAGCGTAACATATAGATAAATAAAAATGTATTGCTCACAAATTTTCATTGTATGACTGCCAATTTTTGTCATATAACTACCCACATGTAATGACATCAAATGTACAATAAATACTTGCGTTAGTCAGTTACATGTTTTATATATATATATATATATATATATATATAGAGAGAGAGAGAGAGAGAGAGAGATTTATACCTCAAATGCTCTCATGGAAATATTAAATTATATTGTTCGCGTGCACACACTTGGATGCGCATTTAGTTGTTCATAAAGGCATGCGTTTCTGTCTTATTGCGCATTCGTATGAATATATTTATTTATTTATTTACATATATATATATAAAGATTGATATGTGTGTGTGTACGTTCGCGCGCACACTCGTGTAAATGAGAGTAAACAGAATTATGGTGTGTCATCAACTTTATTCAACATTGAATCTTGGCAGAGCAGAAAACAAGTTTAAATAAAGAATCTTCCCCAAAGCGTATTTATATATGTGCCCTTCATTTTATGCATATGCCACTAGTGTAGTGGCATATGCATAAAATGCAAAAATATATATATATATATATATATATATATATATATATATATATATATATATATTGATCCATAAGTGTATTTTTACATTTTTAAACAAAGATGACTACTTACCAAGTTCAAAATTCTCTGTGTATATAACATTTGCGAAAGACGAAATAATAAATTTAAATTAAAAAAACATATTCTTTTGTTAGACTTATTTAATGTTATTGATTCACTGAGAGTGGCCTGCTAAAAATGCACTGAATGAAGAAAAAATAATTTTGAAACAATATTTTCCTACATTTACTCTTTGGAAGAAAAAAAATAGATTTATTTGATGCTGCAGTACAAGAATTTGCCTGACAGGAAAAAAAAGAAATCAATCTAATATTAAAATATATGAAAAATACTGAGATCTTACGTAATAAAACTAACAGTTTTCTGATGTATTATTATTTGGTTCACTACAGTTTTCTGTTCTAACGAACATTTCGTTAAATTTTGTTCTAGGAAAGCAAACATCTATTCATTTTCCAGGATTTGTAGGAATAATCTCTCTCTCTCTGTATTTATCTATCTATCCTTCTATCTCTATCTCTCTCCCTGTATATATATATATATATATATATATATATATATATATATATATATATATATATGTGCTGTTCGATAAAAGTGACTCATCTTATCCTTTGAATTTTACTCAAATTTCATTTCATCGGAGAAGAGAACAATTCTTCCAGTCTTCTACGGTGAAATTTTTGTAATAGTGAGCCCGTTCAAATCTCTTGGCATTGTTGACTTTGCTTATTAGCGGCTTAAACCTCCGTGTACAAGATTTGTAGCCTTGTTCTAACAAGATTTGTTACCTTGTTCTGACGGACTGTTGAAGAGACAAGACTAACACCTTGCTCTTCACTTAGACTGGCTGCAATTTCTTGGCTAGTTATAGACCTCTTCTTCGCAACTTCTCTCTTGATTACCCTGCCAGTACTATCATCAATCTTTTTCTTTCGTCACCTTGCTTCCTTCCTTGGAGCAGGAGTGGCATCATTATGTGCCCTAAGCACTCGAGAGACAGTTGATTGCGAGCTTATAGCAATTTCTGCAATTTCTCTCGTAGACTTGCCTGATTTTGAGAGGGTAATAATATATGGCTTATGTGGTTCTGATGCGTGTTTGTACCCTTTCATCTGGTTCGTGACTTGAGTAGCTATTTCAAGCTGTTTTTATATTGTATGAGGCTTTCTGGAATATTCTGGAATACTCTAGATTTAATTTAAGCCGTTCTAGAATTATGTAGAAAATTATTCTGAGTGTATTGTAAAATAGTTTTCAATATTTTGTCAAAAGCTCTTTAAATTTACCAGTTTAATCATTAGAATGCGATATCTGAGTCACTTTTTTGCTCAGAGTTTTTTCTTGAATATCATTTATATCCAAATTTATAATTATCAATAGAATACCTTAGGGGCAATTTTTTTTTTTCATAGGTTTTCGGGAAGGGGTCTTTATATTAGTATGATTAAAAATTATTTTAACCCCAAAAAATAATAGACAAAAAATATTTTAGTAAAAAAAAATAGGTGAGTCACTTTTATCGAACAGCACTATATATATATATATATATATATATATATATATATATATATATATATGTGTGTGTGTGTGTGTGTGTGTGTGTATGTATGTATATATATATATATATATATATATATATATGTGTGTGTGTGTGTGTGTGTATGTATGTATGTATATATATATATATATATATGTGTGTGTGTGTGTGTGTGTGTGTGTGTGTATGTTTATTCGCGCAAACACTTTTATCCATAAATATAACATACCTTAAATCTATATTTTATATATCTCTCTGCATATATATGTGTGTGTATGTATATATATATATATATATATATATATATATATATATATATATATATATATATATATGTGTGTGTGTGTGTGTGTTTGTGTGTGTGTACAGATTAATGTATATCTGAAGTGTGTGCAAAGAGAAATATAGATTTTATACAAGTAGTTTTTATTGCATGCGTGTGCTTGTACAGCTTTTAGAAATTTGGTCGTTATACTGACAAATATAGAAAAAGACTTATTCCATTTTAATTTAAGTTAATTAGCGAAGTTAGAAATGTCTTTGTACAAAATTGAAATAACGAATATATATGGTATGGACTCTAGTTTTATTGTCTACAGATAGATTTCTCTGAGAAACGAACGAATTAAATACTCACATTCGTAAAGCATCCTGTTTGCAAATGTGTGACTCTTCATTTTTCTATAAATTTAATATTTATTTCCACGAGTTTAAGAAATCGTTTTCCGAAAATGTTCATGCACGTTGTGTAGATCGATAAAAGATTGCTCAAAAATGCTTTAGTTGCAAATATATAATTTCAGGGTTAACTTAAGGAGAGGATATTTGAATTCCGTTCTGCATTGCAGGAAATGCATTAGTTACAAGTCAGATCGTTAGGTAGCAACCTACCACTGTAAAAGATTTATAAGGATTCCATGTAAATGGCCAAAGGATTTTGTTACTGGTAACCCCAAACGCGAGGTCGCTAGACGCCATTAGATTTTCCAAGAGGCCAACAATAAACACTCAAGCAGTAAATGGAAGTGGTAAAAATGAGGCTGTAAGAATCAGAAACTTCACCCGTTTAGTACCTTTGATCCTTTGAGGGACAAATTAGTCTCTTGAAACTTTTACCCAAGATTTCATGTTGAATGCACCTATATCAATGATAAGACTGTTAATAAATGACGAAATTGTTCATATTTTCGATATATATTGCATGCGTTTCACATTATAGAAGGTGCGTTGGAAAGATTGGCGTCTAAATTACGCACAAATGAAAATAACTCTTATATCTCATTTTCACAGAAATACTTACCAAAATTACACAAAATTATCTTGAAATAGTAAAGCGTACATTTATTTAATAAAATCCCCATTGGCATCAACCACGGCCATCAGACGACTTCGGAATCATCTGCATCTCTTCTGGACGGTCTCCTTGTTTAAGTTGATGAATGCTGTCATAAATCATGACTTCAGTTGATCTTTGGTGTTAAAAGGAGTTTTGTTAGGTTCTCGCTCAACTTCATCCCACAATAATAATCAAGGTGTTGCAGTCTGAGATTATCTTGAAATACTAAAGAGCATTTTTTTTCGTCAATTGTCTTCGCCCATGGCCACCAGACAACTTCTGAATACACTGTATCTCTTCTGGACCGTCTCCTCGTTTAAGTTGCTGAATACTGAGATAAACATTGCCTTCAGTTCATCTTTGGCGTTAAAATGAGTTTTGTTGTTGTCTTCCTCAACTTCACCCCACAATAATAATCAAGGTGTTGCAGTCTGAGATTATCTTGAAATACTAAAGAGTACTTTTTTGGTTTTCAATTGGCTTCATTCACGGCCACCAGCTGACTTCGGAATCCCCTGCGTCTCTTCTGGACGGTGTGCTTGTTTAAGTTGAACAATGGCTGCCAGAATCGATGCCTTCAGTTCATCTTTGGTGTTAAAGTAGTTTTGTTGGTGTCCTACTCAACTGCGCCCCGCAGATAATAATCAATTGGGTTTCAGTTTGGGAAGTTAAGTATATTTATTTAATAAAATCACTTTTGGCTTCAATCACAACCACCAGACAACTTCGGAATCCCCTACATCTCTTCTGGGTGGTCTCTTTTTTTTAATTTGGTGAATACTGCCATAATACATGCCTTCAGTAAATATTTGGTATTAAAAGGAGTTTTGTTGGTCTCTCGCTCAACTTTACACTACAATAATAATCAAGGAGTACCAGTCTGGGAATTATGTTGAAATATTAAAGAGTACATTATTTTTTCTTTTGACTTCATTCACGGCTTCCAGAAAACTTCGGAATTTTCTGCATCTCTTCTGGACGGTCTCCTTGTTTAATTGATTAATGTTGCCATAATCCATGCCTTCAGTAAATCTTTGGTGTCAAAAGGAGTTTTGTCAGTTTCTCACTCAACTTCACCCCACAATAATAATCAAGAAGTAGTAGCCTGAGAATTACGTTGAAATACTAAAGAGTACATTTTCTTTTCAACTGGCTTCAATTACGGCCTTCAAACAAATTCGGAATGCCCTGCATCTCTTCTGGATGGTCTTCTTGTTTAAGGTGGTGAATGCTGCCATGATCCTGGCTTTCAGTTCATTTTTGGTGTTACATAGAATTTTCTTAGTTTCACACTCAACTGCGCTCCACACATATTAATCAAAGCATTTTGGTGCTCGCTCGCTCAACTTCGTCCCACAAATAACAATGCAGGTGATCGCAGGCTGGGTAATTAGGTGACCAGATATATTGGGATATGGTGTCGCAGAGATTGTCTGATAGGCATAAGTCTATTCTCTTTCACATGTGACATGGTTCAGAATGCTGTTGCAATATATCGGTTCTACAGAAGCTACCCTCTTGTGCCATAGGAGCACTACCTTCTCAAGGATCATGATATAGGTCTGCGGGCTGAGTATGGTGTCAGATTTATTTTTGACAGAAGCATATATCTGATTGCCGTGTTATTACAGATATAAGAAATAATCATTACTTCATATTTAAAACGATTTTATGATTTCCTTTATTTAAGTTTGTATCACTGAAAGTGTTTTTACGTAGGTGTGCTATCGTCAACACTTCAGAATATGAAATCGCTTGACTTGAATATAGTTATCCATGTAAGTATTCTATTTTTTAAATTTGGAAAAACTAAAAAACGCTTAGCAAAGGTATTAAAATATTTCATCAAATCCTATGTGGACTTTATCAAAGCAAAATACGAAAAAAAAAGTATTTTGCTTTGATAAAGTCCACATTGGACGAAACGCGTCAGCAATTACCAGTTTTCCTATTGTCATTTTCTTCATAAATATATATATATATATATATATATATATATATATATATATATATATATATATATATATATATATTCGTGTGTCTCTGTGTGTGTGTGTGTATTCCTATATATATATATATATATATATATATATATATATATGCTTGTGAATTAATTTTATTATTTATTGTTATTATATTCATATATTAGCGTCATTATTGGCATTTGTATATACAGAGATAAAGAAAAAAGAAGCATCTGTGTATTTAGTGATATATCCTGGTGTACAGATATACATTACTTTGTACTGGCATACTGCATATAGAAGATGTTCTATCTTGATAATTTGTTTGAAGGAGATATTAATTTAAAATTCATATGAGTTGTTGAGAGTGTCGTGGCATCCTGCTGAATCGATAATAATAATGCCAGTAAAAATAGCTAGGAACAGAAAATCTTCGAATTAGACTACCCTCAATTCACACCTATTACTTTTGTACGAGATGCACACACTTATATAACGCATACAATCATACATGCACCAGGTATTGTACTTCCGTTTTTCTCTAACTTATGTTGTTGGAACAAAGAGGTTCGTCTCGGTGCTACGCAAGATGCATATGACAATAACTTCACAGGCATCAGTTTTTTTTTTTTTTTGTATGACAACTTTAGCCTTGAGTTGGAAAAAGCAGCACATGTGTGTTATTGCGGCAGACATGTTTTTCTTGACAAAGAATTTTATCAAACGTGTATTGAATGAGGTTATGACCGACTAAGACTACAGTGGATTACGCCTTGTGTTCTTCCTTGTCTTCCCACAATGTTATTTTGGCTTCTTCCTCGATCGTTCGGTTGTTTCCACATTTTTCTCTCAGTAGATTTTAGTGATATCAAGGTTTCACTTTATAGTATCAAATTCTTTGTTGATTATCAGGATCAATTTACTTAATGGTTTAAAGATCGTTGCTTTTGTTTATGTCAGACAAAATTTCAGTGCAATGGTAGAAGACATGAATGACCATTCTGCCTGCACGTGGACTTATATATATATATGGAAATCTTCCTAGGCAAATCCCTTCGACATCTGTCTATTAATTCCTGGTGAAAATATTTATAGTTTTGTTTTGAATTCATATGATGAGTCTGAGTTTCCAGATGATGTTTTGCAAGCTGTATGACACTGTAGTATCATAGTGTTTTGAGAGCTTTAAAAGTATTGACTGCAGCGTTTGAAGGATTCAATAAGATACACATTCTCCTAAAATTGTTTATTTTATCTTTTAATATATCTGTCTCCTTGGTCTGAAGTGCCTCAATACGGTATTAAATCTTCTTGTTTCTAGTGTCAAAATTAGTTTATCAGTTCCTTTCCTTTGTTCAAGGTGGCCATCGTACATTGTCAATTAAGAATAATTTTTTTTATCACTGAAATTCTTGAGAGTGGTAAGTTGACACCTTTGTTGTTTTTTACCCACTTGCAAAATTCTTCATATTCTGCATTTAGGTCAGGTAGGTTACTTTCTATTCGGTGTCGACAAATTTTAGCTGATTTAACATGCAAAGCAGATTAGTTATGTTTATATGGAATCCGTTTTCCAGATCATTTTATGTTGTAGATTAGATACGACATCATTGGTATTGAAGGTGGTTTATCAATTTTATTGAAAATATAGAATTAATCAACGTATTTTCATTTTCAAAATGATAACAGAGTTTGATGTCCTAAGATATGATATTATTTTGTATAGTGTAAGAGAGTGATATCAATATCGCATGATATAAGATAGTGTTATATTACTTTTGATAAATTTTTATTTATATGATTTATATTTAAATTTTTTTCTTTATATTTTTCCACAGGTAAGAAGCATTTAGAAGATTCAAATTGAATAGAATCAAAATTCAGGTAACTTACGCAATTTCCTTAAAAACAAATATCCTTTTGATATCTATTTGGCATAATGCAAATAAAATTTACGAGTAGCGTTCAAAACTGGAAATGTATTGTTTCACTCTTAGCTTAAATATATATTGATTCTAACGATATGCATTATGTCCAACAATTATGCAATGTATTTTGTGCTTATCCGTTATTTTCATAGATACAATTTATTTAAGAATTGTAGAATCTCAAGACCAAGATTAACTGACCGATACTTAAATTTCAGTTAGAACTTTATGTTATGACAGCCATCATCATGGGAGAATTATGAATAGAATATAGAACACGGAAAATAAAGCAAATGTTCAAAATATGCCAGTTAGTCGTGGAAAACAATTGGCATGTCTTGAATTTGTTATTCAATCTGATATGTGGCTTCCATATCAATTAAACGAGCAAATAACTCTCAATCATGATGAAGAATCCGATTAGCTACTTTAATGTATAGAGCGATATTCAATTTACGATAAAATGAGTTGCATTTTACTAATAAATACCAAATATACGAAAGACCGGACTTTATACGATGTAGGTGATGTAATTTACATAAGATTCGAAACCATCACTCTTTCTTTGAACTCGTTACGGATAATCAAATAAATGCATTTTTTTTTCAGTAAAACCATTTTGAGGGGGCATAAGATGAAACCAGAAAAGAATTAATAGAAAATACGTAAAGTTATAACAGATTAATTCTAGCAGAATATTACTTTGTTAATCAGGGAAACTTTGTTGCAGTATGTCTTCGAATGGTGGGTTTTCTGCAATATAAAGTAGACATCGTTGTCTTTTATTGCCATATGTAACAGTATGTAAAGAATTATCTCAACGAAGAAACATTCACCTCTATTGAATTCTGCCAAATACCATGTATATCATTCTATTTCAAAAATGGTAAAAAGATATGTAGTTATGAAATTATGAACTTCTTTCGAAGATACAAAATACAGTAGAATGCATTTCTAAAAAAATATTTCAATGAAAATTATATAGGAATTGTAATTATATTTTTCTTCTGCTGATTCCCTGGCTGTTCTTAATATAAGTGTTTTATTTTCATTATTGTGCAGCCAACGTACACGTTTGTTCTAGATTTTCTCTGAACCGTGAGGATCGAAAACAGGTTAAAATTTTGGTATTATACATGCATTTCTTTCAAGTCTTTGTTTTTTGTGGTACAATTTTAATATGTCAGTTTTTATAGCATTAAGAAGGATGTAAATCTCAAATAGATTGTTTTTATATAAAAAGAAAAATGTCTCATATTTCTTAATAATTTAAGTAATTATTTGTCGCCAAACACCATTTTATTTTGTTTAACCGCTTGCTTACTTGATATTTTTTAATCATCTCACCCCAAAGAATGCATAAAGCCACTAAGTCACAAGGTATTATTGAATGTGATAGAATAAGAAAAAAGAGAAACCAGAAGAGAAGAAGAATCAAGAATTTAGTAGATGACAATTGGTATTTTATTTAAATGATCAGCGTTGGCAGGAAAAGATGGAACCAGAAGAGAATTTTACAAGCCAGACGCGCGAGAAAAGAGACTGTTAGTATAGAACTTACCGGTACATCTAGCAAATTCAGCTGTGAATTCATGAGATCTTGCCACAGCGTTTAAATTTATAAAGTATTGATATTATAGCGAAGAGTTCATCCGAATTATCAAATTTACCATGAAC
This sequence comes from Acanthosepion pharaonis, assembly GCA_903632075.3. Taxonomy (NCBI): domain Eukaryota; kingdom Metazoa; phylum Mollusca; class Cephalopoda; order Sepiida; family Sepiidae; genus Acanthosepion; species Acanthosepion pharaonis. The sequence goes on along the minus strand of CAHIKZ030005444.1, from coordinate 2,640,043 downwards.
ATATTTATACAAAGGTCACAGGTAAGCTAAGTGATGGCGGAAGGAAAGTGACTGAAGTTTGTTTATATTTTCTTCTCAATAGTATAGTCTATAACCTGAAACGTATTGATAGTAATGGGTCCACGTATTTACACGGAAATCTCAATAGATACTAGGGATAAACTAACACTATTTCATAGAGAATATATACAAATAAGAAATCTTTTTCTACACAAAGTCAGTCCCATTGTATGTCCATTGACAAGGCATTATTCTTTTCGTGCGATAACATCCCTACCCCTTCCGAAACTTTTGACCCAGCGCCAAAATATATTCATGTCCAAGCTTTCAACTCAGAAAACATTTTAAAAGTTCCAGTGTTTGTGAATTTGCGCATAGAATTTTGAAGGAATTTAATATCACCATTCTTCTTCAGAAACACTTTCTTGTCAAACACGGATTTAACAAACAATCCTCTGTATAGTGTAGTATGTTTGTATAGTGTTGAGGGAAATATTATAGCTTCCGATCCAATTATAATCGTTTCTAACACCGTGAGAAAATATAATAAAATATGAAATGTTTCTTTTGGAGCGACTTATTTATACATAATATTTTTCATATGTTATTTTTTATATGATTAATTCTTCTCAAATGTCATTCTCTATTGGTAAAACAATTTTTTCCATAAAAACAATTTTTTCCATAAAAACAATTTTTTCCATAAAAACATTAACCCCACTATTTGGTAAAATTAGCTCCTCTTAAAAAAGTAAAATTCTAGTGATCACTTAAGTTACTAAAAAAAACAAACAAACAAGTATATGGCTACATATATACACAAATGTTTCCATAAAAAAAATCCTACATTTACTAAAAATCATACAGCAAAAAACTTTTGATCTTCTTATCCATAATGAAAATGTGTCAATTAATTACTAATCAATATTTTTTCATCTTCGATATCAATTTTGATAGACAAAAAAGTTTCAGCGATATGCTTATCCCCGCATTAGCTGTGTTTGGCTTGTCCATTTTCCAGCATTTCTGAAAAGTGATAATTTAAATTTCTTATTACAGACACATAGATGATATTCTATCCACATGACACAAACTGACACGTTTTCCTAACAATGTTAATAGTGTTAAATCCATTCAATTGAAGTTTTCAGAAAATCTACCTAGGAGAATGACCTCATAACAGAGTAAAATCAGAATAAATATAGGCTATTATTTAAGAGGAAGAAAAATCAGCAGAATCCAACATTTACATGAAGAAGGCATATACATAGGCACAGAAGACACACACACGAATATATATATATATATATATATATATATATATATATATATATATATATATATATATATATATAATTACATGAAACATTCATGCAAAAACAAATATAGAGGTTAATGAAAACAAAAAACAAATCTATTTCCATACCTGAGGGATGTCTGTAGGAACAGACGAAAGCTTGTAAAACCTAAAAAAGACCTTATGAAACTGGAATTTATAAACAGGATCATATCTATTCATATACAGGTTCGGGGTTAGTGTATCTTGTTGAAATTGTTTGCGAAGATGTATTCTCCCATTTAAATCATTAACCTCTATATTTGTTTTTTGTATGAATGATTCATGATTATAAATTAAACTGTACATATAAAAATATAAATATATATATATATATCAATATATATATATATATATATATATATATATATATATATATATATATATATATATATATATATATATATATATATATATATATATATATATATATATATATATATATATATATATATATATATATATATATATATATATATATATATATATATATATATATATATATATATATATATATATATATATATATACAATAACTTTGAGCATTCATACATGCACAATTATAATTCTTTTTCGGTGTTGAGACAGTTTGTAGCGAATTTCTTTCAACAAGGGGTATGGTGGGCTGGTCTTGCCTCTTTTCAATTCGGCCATCTGTCTCGTCAAACTGAATAACATTTCTTTCTTCACACATAAACGCACACATGCATACGTGCACATATATTTCTATTTGTCTGGGCCTTATATCACCACATTCATTAAGTGTTTTTTTTTTTTGTGAATATATTAATGATGATGGTTTTATTTTTAACGCATATTGCATGCGTATTTTAGACGATTGTTATTATATTGATAGTACTAATAATTGGCATTATAATTGTTAATAACAGCAATTGGTGTGTTAACGGTAAATTTAGCTCTAATATTGATGGAGAAGAAGATTATAATGGTAGAAATATTATAATTATGACAATAATTATGGTAATAGATGTAATAAACATAAATATGATGCTGGAATAGTAAAATATAAAATATTAATTACAATAATGAGAAAAATGACCATGGTAAAAAGCAATACTTGTGTTGTTGGCGGGGGATATGATAATTATTATTTTTCATTACTACTACTATTATGACAATAGTAGTTGTAATAAATAATAATAATGATAACATCTGTAGTTATAAATAATAATGGTAATAAGCGCTGAGAATAATTAATAATGATGATAATAGTAGTAACATAATAATAATAATAATAATAATAATAATAATAATAATAATGATAAATAATGATAAATTAAAATATAATAAATAATAATAAATAATGATAATGATGTAAGTGGGAATAAATAATGATAATAATGTTAATGATGGAAGTGGTAATGAAGAAATAATTGAGTTGGTAATAAATAAATAATGACAATTAATGACAATAATGTTGGTAATAAATAAACAATGACAATAATGAAAGCAAAGACAATGGTAAATAGCAGTGCTAATGGTGTCTAGGAGGATATGAAGTGATAATAATAGTAGTAGTTATATTTCAGTAGGCACATAAGGAGCTGACGACAATATTGGTAACTGAAGTAGTGATAGTCGTTATACAATGATATTGAAGTGTTAGTGGTTTCTCCCTTCGTGTTCGTAGGGGTGATGGCAGTGTACGTAACAGTATTGGTACTATATAGATCTGTATAATTGTTTTGATGATTTTTTATCCTGATTTTTTTATATTTTATCAAATATATTTCACCCTGTGAGCGTGCGTAATTTTGACTTATTCTTATTTATTATTTCAGTGTATGTCTAAAATATATAAAGCCACGGAAATCGAAATTATATTGAAAAGAAAAATAATAAATAACTAATAATAGAAAAGAAATAATAAAACATCTCTAACTAATTTATCTGTCCAACTAATAAAAAGAAAATGTAGTTTCTTTGAATTGGTGTCACAGCGGAGTTAAGCCTGGATTGAGAAATCGGAGAGGCGATTTCTAATTCCAACTGAGTTCATCACGTACGTACTAATATCCTTGGCAAAGTTATGAATCCTTCTCTTCTTCCACTAACTATGTTAAATATCAGGAGAAACTGGGCCCTATATCCTTGGAAGGCAACCGGTTTCAGAGAATTCAAAACAAGCCTCGAAAGGGTCTCATAGGAAACACAACTGCTACTGTTGCAGGAGTAGATGTGAATTTATTACAACCAATTTTATTTTTTAATTATGTTTAAATTTCAATTTCATATATGTAAATTTACACATAAATACCATGTTACAATCGAGCATCATTCAGTTTCTCTATATCTGATATATGACAAATGTTTATTAGTTTTCCATGGCGCTATTCATTGGATCGTGAAGCAAACTACTAAATGGGCAGTCCTATATCTACTTTTAAAGGCATATTTCACGAATTTCCTGTCTTCACATTGGAAGGGTAACACTTAATAAGCTCATTGAGCAGTTAATAAGGAAAATGGGATGAATGCGTCGACTAATTTCTCTTTCAATGTCCTAAACCCGGCAGAAAACGCCTTTGGTCACCGAATATATTGTATCGAGATATGTATAATACATATCTCGATATAATATAGCCGCCGGCTTAGACGTTTTCTTAATATTGGATGCAGAATATATTACATTTATCGATCAACATAGTTGTTTAAATTTTGATATTAAGAACTGATATATGTGAAATGTATATATGACATCATTTTTAATTTATACATACCGATATATACATATAAATATGCGAATAATTGAACAGATATTGAATATATATATATATATATATATATATATATATATATATATATATATATATGAAGAAAGAGCAGTAAGATATATAATCCGATGTTCTTATTGATATTTTTTTTTTTTACAAAATAGTGCTCAATGTAAATTTACAGAGAATAAATATTATGAATTAACTTATTGAAAATATTGTTTATTCGCTACACATTAATGACCATGTTTCAAAAACTGAAGCTAAAATCTTCAAATTTAATAATATAATTAAATTAGAAGCATTTGGTAAATATAGAAATCAGATATCCCTTTCAAACTAATTTCCAATAAAACACCTAGAGTAAAATGGAAATTAATAAGAAAAGCTAGAATATGTAGGTCATTCAATGACCCATGTCCTTTGTGCACACATGAGAAAATATATATTACTAAGTTTATAAAAAATAAAAATTAAACTGAATCAAAGAAATGAAATAGCTCTTCTTTTCCGTCATTGTCAAAATTTTCCTTAAATAATATTTAAAAATAAAATTTTAAAAAATGGGAACTGTTTATATACGTACTTATATTTAATATAAAAAAAATAATTTTAAATATTTTAAGTAATTCTATTCTATTTACTTGATTTAAAAGAAAATATAATCTATTAGTAATTAGGAGTAAACATATTTTAAAATTGTAGTTAAATAAAACGTATTCCAACAAAAACACCCCGTTTAGAAAAAAATGCCGAAAACTTTTTTGCCATTAAAAAAAAAAAAAAAAAAAAAAACAGACCACATGTGTTTAACGGATTGTCAGAATACGTTGAAAAAATACATCCCTACGATCCCTAGTCTTAACCTCTTTTTCGAAAGTAACTCATAATTGATGCAACAATTGTTAATAAAAATGAACACGCTACCGCTCCTGTCTAAATGATTGAATTTCTCTGTATCCTTGGAAACAGGATATTAGGAATATATATGTGCGATTAAAACTAAGTAAATTTAAAAATAAGGCATTCCAAAATTCGCTTGAAGATGAAACAGGACTAATGCTTTTAATTTAATTATATAATTAAATTTGAAGTTTTTAGCTTCTGATTTTGAAACATGGTTATTACTGTGTAGCGAAAAAACATATTTTAAATCATTTATTTTATAATACACACACACACACACAAACACACACACGTGTGTGTGTGTGTGTGCGCGGGCGCAATTGCGTATTTTTTATTTGTGTGTTTGCGTGGAATTTTTTTTATAGTTGTAAAAAATTTAATATTAAAATTAATAGCCGCATATGAATTAATAAATTCAATAATAATATTTCTCTGTTTGAACGTCTTAAAGTATTTTGATATGATGAAAAAAATTGGAAATTTTCATACAAACATATTATCATTGGTGGAGCAAAATTTTGAAACGGACTCAATGGAAATGTTCACCAAAACAGGAAATTATTTTGATTAAGACAAGTATAAGAATTTACAATAACATATATCGAAGTCTATTGCAAACTATTCAGATTTTTTTTTTCATTTGAACATTAAGGGCTGATCAAAATGTTAATGTATATACACGAAACGCATTTTAAAGGCTAAGACACAAAGTATACGATTGTTTTCTTTTAAACAACAAGGAAAAATTATTTTTTTAGAAATATCATAAAGAATCATGATGTAGATATGTATAGACATAAGCATTGCATAAATCGTACAGTTAGAATTTTTAACCTGAGATAGCGGATCATTTAATTGAAGATATTTCTTATTTCAAACCTCAAGGATTTTGCAGTTATAGCAAATCAGGGCCAATGCTAGGGTAAAAATTTGGAGCTGGATTTTCAAACGTAATACGACATTTCATGCAAACTCGTTCCATTTATTTTTATGAATAACCCAATGGCAAACAATGTATCCCTCTACACTTTCGTTGAATAATATCGTCATAGTGGTGATATGCTGCATGAACAAATGTTGAACATAAAATATGTAACAAAAGCATGTTTAACCTGGTCTTAGACATAAATAGAACATAACAGCGCTGCCTTATCTATGTTTAGTTGATAAAGTACACAGTATGATACCACAAGCATCTATATAAAATAATCTCACGGCATAGATCCAATGGTCTTTGATAACGATGGAATTTTCGTCCGTTACCTATGAAGGTGGGATCCAAAGTTTATAAACTGACTATGTAATGCTAAAGCTGTAAACCCTTGTATGTATTGGTTTCAACTATTTTTATTAATCTGTATTTTATTGTTCCAGTTAAAGTGATATCCGAGTGTTCAAATTAAACTTTGAATATTACTAGCAGCAAATTCTCTTGAAAATTAACAAAATATGACATTGTGGTGATAACAAGAATTCGGTTATAAAGTGTTTAGCCCTCAAGGACCTTCATGAGTATATTGTTGGTTTGATCCTGCAGCTTTAACCTCAGCGAAGAAGTGAGTATCTGAATTTAGGAGGAGAAGAACCTTGAAGTTGACACTTGGTCTGTCTGCGCTGCAATTAATCGTGATGGATGACAGCCGATTGACTACATCAAATAACCAATTCTATTGCATATCATATGAGTGTGTTAAGAATATTCAGCACAATGAACTTGGCATAACGAACGTTTCTGCTCGATGTGTGCTATGTTTTCTGATACCTGATCAAAATCGCACCAATCCGAGGACATCACAATAGCGTTTAGCATTATCTGAAGCAGATACGACTGATCTTTTGAACATTTCCTAACCTAGGCTGAGTATTGTGTTCATCATTCTGACTCAATGCAGTGAAAACACACCTCCTCACCTGCAACAATGGAGACTACTATGCAAACTCTCTGATGCAGTTACAAAAGTCTATCACGATCAAACCCCCAGGAAAGTTAACTTATTTCATCAAGTGCCCAGAAACTTGGTTTCAATATTGTCAGTGGCTTTGAACAAGAGGATCACCCTTTCCCCTTCTTGATTTGACTGACATCTGTTCCTGAACATGAAATTATACCTGACTTGAAAGAAATATCTCATTGCTGATTACGTCATTTCTGCGGCTGTTGAGTTTTAACCCAACAGGATTGTCAAACATTTCTTTCAATGGTCAGATATCTGTTTACCTGGAAATACACAATGCAGCTATTAATAAGATGAGTTGAAATTAATGAATCCAATCTTTAAAAGCTCTAGCGTCAAACTATTATAGAAATAACTATGAATTTGTAAACCCATTCTCTTAGTATTTTAAAATATAAGGAAAATTGACGTTAAACCCTACGATGTGAATTGACCATAGGTTTAAGTATATAAAAAATAATTGCACTTATATATTGAATATAATTTGAAACTGGAAAAATGGTCAAGATCCTAGGAGAGAAAATAGCATTCACGAAAAATAGGACGACATTCCAAAATATAGGGAACAAGAGAACACTCGGCACTAATGAATATCTAAATTCGGCCATAAA
>CAHIKZ030005444.1:2547500-2627500 GCA_903632075.3 Acanthosepion pharaonis | reverse complement strand
CATGGTTTGTAGATTTGAAGGATCGATTCCGGGGAGAAAAATTTACTGGCGCGGCACAGAGAGACATCTTTCCTTGCGGTGGTGGAAGCAATTGACTCAATATATTTTTACATCTTCGGCCAGCAGACAATGTGAGACAGAGCAACCACAGAGAGGTGCTCTCGAGAAGTTTGATTGTCAGGCATACAATGGGTAGAACGGGGAAACATCCCTGTTGTGATTAATATAGAGCAGTTTTGTTTTTGAGGCGTTAAAGTTAACCAGCCAATTCCTGTCCCAGTTCACAACCGACTGGATGTCCTTTCAGAGACGAACGGCCAGGTAATTTTTGTCAGCGACTCTAGATTTGTTTTTGAGGCAGGAGTGAATTGTAGTGTCTTCCGCGGAGATGCCTACTTGGGAATCAATGGCGTCCGGAAGATCGTTGATGAAGATAACGTGCAGAGTAGGGCCTAGGATGGAGCCTTGGCGAACGCGTGCATTCGTGGGAGCTGGAGGAGAATCCGTTGAGAACGAACTTCAATTCACGGTTTTACAGGAATTATTGTATGAAATCAAACAATCGATTTGTAATACCATCTCCTTGGAACTTGCAAAGAAGGTCTGCATGACAAACCCTATCAAATGCTTTGGAGATATCAACAGCCACGGCACGCTCATCACTGTTAATTTCGTAGAGCTTGGTAGACAATTTCAGTGATGGCCGTAAACACATCAGCTGTAGGTCGGGCAAAGCGGAAACCATATTGCTTGTCTGACAGCAGATCATGGGATGTAAGGTGGTTAACAAACTCGGCGTTGATTAAAGCTTCGAAGACTTTGCCGAAGAAGGGTATGGGACTGATAGGACGGTAATTAGAAGGGTCAGAGGGGTCGCCAGAACAATGGATGAGGACTAACAGTCTAGAATACTAGATCCTTGAGGCAGTAGGTATACAATTTGGAGAGGGCTGGCGCCGGTTAAGGTGCACATTTCTTCAAGACAATGACTGGTATCCCGTCTCCACCATTAGCCTTGTGGGCGTCTAAATTAGAGATAATGCCCGATACCAATGACGGCGTTATGTGCAACCCGCTCAATAGGGCCTCAGTTCTAAGAAGGAAATAGAGTAAGGGTTCACCGGAAGAGTCGAGTGTTGAACTGAATGAAAATTTCCGAGCAATGCATTCAGTCTTGTCGGTAGAGGAGTCAGGACATCGAACTGGGTGAACGAAAGTGGTATAGAGGGTTTGTTATATATATATATATATATATATATATATATATATATATAAATGCTATAAGATACAGACGTATAGAATTTGAAAATTAATGAATATCATTTCAACATAGTACATTCCAGAAACAATATAAGAAGATTTTACCAACTTTAAACGGAAAAAGATTAAATCCAGTGACATTACTGTTTCTCTTCATTTTAGATTCCGTAGCAATTGCAAGAAGATAGACTGTACGATCAATACAATCGAATCTCCAGTACACGATTTCGAATTGGAGATATCTAACAAGTAAAGAAGTTTAAATATCTTTTCAAGTATTAAGAATTTTAAATATATTGGGAGTGCTGGATTGCTGTGTGATATTTGTGCGAAAGCTGGGAAATTTCTTAATCGATACTTTGCTATGTGATGTATATCCAGTGAATGCTGGAAGATTTCCCCACGGATGAGGCAAAAAATGTGAGGAAACATAAATATGCTTCTACTTAGACGAATCGAGTAAGCAACTTTTTTAAAGCTAATTGACATTAAATATCACATACACAGAATCAGAATGCAATCGCAGAAATTTTGGGGGCACATAATGAGTAAGGGAGATTTAGGATACTTAACCCTCACAGGGGATATTGAGAACATGAATGATAAGATAAGTCATGAAGCCACCTATATGATATGCACCTGTTAATGTTTAACGGAACGGGGTGTGAGAGCCTTACCAACTGGAGAACAGCTGCCAGGGAACAGAAAAGCTAGCAAGTTTTACAGATCCATGTCCCTGAAGGGCTGCGATATAGAGAAGGATAATAAGTGTTATAGCATTACAATCCATTGATTCAGCCATGTGTTTTATTGTTTATCTTCTGTTAAGATGTGTCCAGGGCTGCGACTGATTCTGCCTCTATGAGCAATTACTGTGCTTTCGCCCAAAATGTGTTTCAAATGTAATGTACGTGTAACTAAGAATTTCTTAGAGAACTTATTTTCTTGATCATTGGTAATTTACTGTTGTCGATTCTCAAAATCTCCTTCAAATTTTAATTCTATTTCAGATGCAGTAAACATGAATTTTTTACTCAAAATTCACATTGTAGAACAATTTATATATACAACTTTTATACATTTTAATTGGCGATGAATTTGCTAGACAGTTCGAAGTTCAGGTAATTTCATTCGGTAGTGATGATCTGTTTTGTACTGAAATCAATAAATGTATAGAAGACCATTTAGAATGGAAATGGTGTTTGACAAATGAACATTTTGTTCTCATGGGAAGTCTCATTCTCAGTAGTTCTATAAAAGTTAAGTCATTAATTTTAAGTTTTCACGACAGCAGCATTACTGAAACTGCTGATAAAAGCTAGACACAATCGAACCGACAGAAATCTTAGCATAATTTTTTTTATTAAGACAAATTATTTTGAAGCAATTAAAAAAAATGTTTCTTATCCAAAATATCAATAAACTATAGGATATTATTAAACAAATATGGTTGATAAATTCAACAGAAATTTATTTTAAAGTTATTTGCTTATTATGACATTCCAAAACCATCTTAATTTTATATTTTGATGATCCTGAATCACCATCTACTTGTAAAAAATGGATGACAAATGTTTTCGAGCAAATCTACCACGGAAAAACATTTATTGCTTCCCAATTATTGGGAAAATGAGTGCAAACTGAGCATCTGAAGGACGTTGAATCAGTTATGCTTAAAAGAATATTGTGTGGATTTCAACACCATTGATTAATAAAATAACTTTTACGGAATGTCGCACCTAATATCTCTAAATTCAGTCAGTTTCCATTAACTTCCAACAGCTTATATCTTTGAGTAAAATGTAAATTCTGAATATTCAAACTTATTTAAGTTATATTTTTCTTTTTCTTGGGAAACATTGAATACAGATGATCCTTTGAAAGTATGTTTGAGCTTTCACTCAAATTCATGATATGATCCTGCAGAAATCTTTTCAGAAAAACGTCCTGTTATATATATGACGACTGAGATTGAACAATAAGTCCGTATCAGGAAAGAGCGTTTAGGTTAATGTCTCACTGGAAATAAAAATGCAATATGTCCGTCTTATATGCCGTAATAAAAATCTGTGAATAAAGTACATTGAGAAAGGACATTTTAAAATAAATATTTTATGTGCAGAGTGAACCATTATGCATCATTAGGCCTCGGGGTGATTGACACAATTAGATATAATCAGTTATGAATTAAATATTTTTACATACTAGATAACCAATTGTATAAAGTGAAATTTGATTGTTTGAAAGTCACATCCAATTCAACAACAACAGCTACTACAAATAATAATAATAATAGTACTACTACCAATAATAATATGAAGAAGAAATACACAAATAATTTGAATGGAGTAAATTCTTTGATAATTTATAATTATATGCATTAGAGAGATTATGCCAATAGATTATATTGTTAAATCAAATAGGAAAATAATAATAGTATTCCATCGACCTTGCTATCCATGTTCCATGGAATTGCATATTACAAAATAAATAATAAATAATAATTTATTATAACAGCTATAATCATAGTGAAATTCACATTGAAATAAATACAGCATTATAGATCTATGAATCAATAATAAAAAAAGTAAGAAGTAAATAAATACATATATATATTTCCAGGTTCCTGGTGGACAAACAATCAATTGAAGACATGATTGTAAAGAGAGCATATAAAGAGAGAAACTGAGGTTTTTTCGGTTTTTTTTTTCAAATGAATAGAAAATGCTTAAAAAAAAACATTATGTTTAAGATATACGTAAATAAGGCAAATTATCGAATTCAAATAATAAACGATGATTCATCGGCTAGTGTGTCACTGATTGAAAGCTAGCCATGCATAGACTATAAGCAGTGCAGAAAAATAAAACCATGAAATATTCTGGAATTTATATATCATTTTATGATATATATCATCGTTTAATCCTCTCATGAGGGCCAAGCATAGATAAAGGAGGATAATAGAATTTAGCTTAGATTAGTATTTGCTGTTCCAGCGATGGAAAAATGAAAGTGACAAAGTGCGTAAAAAGTGGATAATAATTAGAGCAATACAGATTATAGCAAAACGCATAAGATTGTGACACACGAAAATGAGAGTTATACTCAATTTCAATGAAGCACCCTAAAACGAATAGAAGAATTGCAAATCTGTGAAGGAATCGACAGCATTACTCAACCTATGTCGAATAGTGAGGCGAATGTTTTGCGCATTGTGCAGACTTGTTGTTCCTCGATATTCGGCAAATACAGGTGTGTGTAATAGTGTGAAAAGACGATAATCGAAAGAAAGTAAAGAATGGACCTGAACATTGACAGATGAAGAAGAGAAAACAACAATTTTGTGAAAGAAACAAAATAATGTAGAGAAGAGGAGAAGAGAAAATCATTAAAGGTTAGGATGAAGGAAAGAGTAGAAAGAGCAGAATAAAAAGGCCCGAAAGCAATCAATGAAGCACCGGAGAACGTTTTGAGGGTTGTCTGCCGGAAAATGCTGATCGGAAGATCGGCATAAGAAAAAATGCAAATTATGAATGGGTTAAACGAAATGGTAATAGCAAGTAGTTTAGAATAGATTAAAAGTATAATGAAAACGCTGAGCCATGTAATTATTAACAGGCGAAATTAAAGAGAGAAAAATAGGAACAGATAAAATGGAAAGAGAAAACAAATACAGCAATCGAAGAATACAAGAACATAAATATATATGGAGCGAATGAGGAAGAACTTCTAATAAAATAAAATCATTAAACGATATCATCTTTGTGATAATAATAAGAAAATATTCGTTCATTGTTTCTAAGTTATTGAGTATCAGTAAATGTGAAAACACCGTTTCAACTTCAATGTTATCTAAAATTTATGTTATAAAAATAGCTTTTCTGTCTTCATTGCGAGATATGTTTTAATCTCATACAGTGTATATCTGCGAACTTATATTACCTGTGTAGTGTAGAAAGTTGTTTGCTCTGTCTCAGTGTTTTTGTAGTCTAGTAGATTGAAGTGCTGTTTCATCAGTTTGGTGACAACAGTTTTGAGTTCAATCCTTGGACCGTGTAGTACAAACATAGATTCAGTGGAAACATCCCGAACAATTTTTGTCTAGTACTAAATAAGAAAAAGTCGAGATATACCAAGACATGTATTACACAAGGGAAAAATATACCTTATTGATTAAATGCAATAATTAGACCGAAATTCTCATGGATCAACTGAAACCTGAAGTAGAGTGTAGATAACAACAGTCGAAACGTTATCATAATAACAACAAAGATAAAATATTAAGGTGGAAAGATATGTAAGTAAATTTCTCGTAACAATCTATTCCAATTTCAGTGATATCATTCAACAACAGAATGCGCCATGTTAGACAGCACGAATAGTATCGACTGTTTTCTATAATCTGAAGGAGAATATACTGTCACAAAGTTGAGTAAATTTCTGAGATATTATTCCCGTTGTGAATTTATTGGAATAACAATTTGATTTATAGAAAAGTTAACATATACTGTGTAATAGATAACGAACCTGCTGTTGGCATCCTAGTACATGATCTCGGAGGAAATCCTTAGATGTTTTAGTATACATCTTTGACGATGGAAAATTCAACTTCAGCGTAAGAAATCGTGCTTACTTATTGGCAATATAACATTTTCCAAGGCTTATTCTCTGGATAATTAAACTGTTCAGCTATACTGACTTCAATCGTTGAACATCTCATTTTCGCTATTTTTGTTATCTTGAATTATATATTTTATTCCTAGTCTAAAATCTACATAGGATATTCCACTTCATCTGTGGAAACTAATCAGCATTCACTATCTTATAGGAAGATACATATTGCGTAATAGTTCAGCATACTTTTCACGTTACTTAATACTTTGTCCAGCTTTTGAATGACATGTTTCCCTCTAACAATGCCCTTTGGGAATTTTGTCTCATATTGTCCGTCATCGGTGAAAAAGAAATTATTTATGTGGAATTTCGTAATTGCTAGATTTTCACATCGCATCATCATCAATTTATTTAACCGAAATTTTGAAGTCATATCCTCTCACTGATCTGATATACTTATAACGGGTGCATTGCCATATGATCGACCAGAAACCTATTAGTCTGGACTTTATTCCCGGATGATGAGAAAACAGAGAGAAATATCCCAGGATTTTTTTAGAGAGTTAAACTCATGGATAATAATAGATACATAGATATTGAAAGAGAGAGAAATAAAGAGAGATTGTAACTGAAGTTAAGTATCTGACACGTAGCCTAGATAAATATTGGCTACCTGCCCAATTGGAGTGGAAGAGTCATTACTGGAATTACGCTAAATGCAGTAAGGTTTGTGTCTGATGTGTGCTAGGTTTGTAAAGCGGAGACTTACGGATGTTGTCGATGGTCAAATTGTTGATAATCAGGGCGGAGCCTACGTGTTTTCACGGCAGTGCATGATTGCCGGCTGTATCGATCCATTAATCGATACATAATCTGACCCGATTGACGTTATGCTTCCGACCTGCATGTGCAGAAACAATCCTTTTGCATACTGTCGACCAGACAAGAGACTATACAACACTTATTTGCTGATCTTTCAGACCATGTGTTTATTTGCAGGGAAAATTCGTGTGGGGATATGATTTGAAATAAGATGTCTAAGTTTTATATTGACTATCAAGAGTTTTCAATAATTCTGATAATTCCACATAAAGGCTTATCGTGAAATGGAGAAACATTTTTATAGTAAGCATATAGATAAAAGTATTAAAGTAAATAAATTTTCATGTGTTTTAGGCCGAATCTCTGAATTAAAAAAAAAACGATTATAACTCTATTATATTATATTATCATTATAGCTTGTTAGGTACGTAGTTAGCACATACCTTACTTCCTGAAAATTCCGAAATAGGTAATGGACTATTCCGTTTCGATCGGAAAGACGGAATATATAAATATACATACATATATATATATATATATATATATATATATATATATATATATATATATATATATATATATATATATATGTGTGTGTGTGTCAGTGGCGATGTTTGGCTTCGGTGAGAGGAATAAGTAAATAAATATACATAGCAGTTGCGATAATATGTATGTATTTAAACATGTCAAATTGAAATATTTCTATTCGTATCCTCTTAATTCTTTAATAATGAACTGCATTCATATTTATGAGTTTTAATGGAATAAATGATTAAAGCTTACAATATCAACCCACTTAATTGTTCAATGGGGAATATCCACGAGTGTTTTATAATCGCAGAATTCGTTTGTTTGTGTGTGTGCATGCGTGTGAACGCATGTGTGTATAGTACATTTAGATATAGATAGCAACTTATATGAATAAAGACAAAAGGATAATTCTTCTCTGTAGATGCATTTCGTCCACAGATGGAGTTTATCAAAATAAATGGTATGGTTTTATTTTGATAATAATTAAAGTTTATTTGATTATAAAACCCTTATGTTTGCTATGGTAGAATACATTGTCAGTAAAGACAAACTTTCATTTTTCTTTATTCACACACACACAAAGACAAACTGGCTGGCTGGTGATTCGTTTCCGTGCGCACGCGTCTGACAGGGCATGTATTAAATATCTATTACATATGCGCGGTCAAGCCACATATAATACTGTAGTTTATAATGCAACTATACTGAGAGGAGGTTAGTTAATACTTCTGGAAGAAGTGCTTATACATACATACATATATATATATATATATATATATATATATATATATATATATATATAAGTTTTTACAATCGAAAAATATAATCATTTACATTTACGAATACGTTTCGGCCTATTTGATCCCTCTACTTCTTCAAATATCTGTCGCATTGGGTAAAATGCAGGGTATTTCGAACTGAACCCATAAATATCTCATGACCTTTGAAGGAACTGAAGCTAGACTCATCATAGAGGGCTTCAACAGCAACGCTTATAGAGACCATCGTATTCTGCTATTCACCAATAATGTATAACATCAAAGAAAAAAAAGAGAAATTTCTATAAATGTCTATCTGTCTTTGACAAACTCGTCCCAAACCATAACTTCCTTGTTATTGCTGAGGATATTGATACTTAGATTAGTGTCAGTGACGTACACAAATTTGCATATCATACATCCTCTAACAGAAATGGGATGTTTCTCGAAGACTTTATACAGGAAAATAAGTCTGTATGCCTCAGCAGCAAATTTCAAAAATGAAAAAATATAAACACTGGGAATTCACCCATGCACATTGCACAAAGACCCAACTGAACCACATACTAATAAACAAGAATTGAAAGAACAGTGCAATAATTTAGTAGATCATCGAATTATCTCTTCCACCATCCGACAAACCAGTAAGACAAATAATTCTGTTTTCCTATCGTATGACTATTCTCTTTTAACAATAAACAGTCATCTCAAAGACCAGTACACCATTGCTGTCAAGAATAATTTTGAAAAACAAGCAGATGCCGAGAAATCATCTCCTAATACAACGTAAAATAGAAATGGCTGCAGAAGTCATACCCTTAAAACCTAAACATAAGGAATATACCCCTTGGTAATGATAGCATGGAATCACAAAATGCTAATGTGAAAAAATTCCGCTACAAGAACTTCAAATCTATGCCTTAAATCTTCCCAAAACTTCAATATGGGGCGTGGTCAACTCAGCTATTCTGATGAACATTAAGATGAATACGTTCTCTTGCTTGTGAAACTGCCAATGGGATCAGTGACAGAAAATCAACAAACTAATTTAAATTAAAGTCCAATAGACAGACTGAATGGCTGTATAAATGGCAATATCACTGTAAAATATCTTTTCTAATATACCTGACAGTAAGGTCATACAAATCATTGAATATCCTATTAACACTAACATGGAGATTTTACAGATGCAGAACTCGAAATGGCTTTACAAAACCACCAAAACTAACAAAGCAGCGGTACATGATAGCATTCTTTTGGAGGTCTGGAACAATCAGAATTTCAACAATGTTTTATTTTAAATCTATAATGCCACATATAATAGAGAAATCATAGAATGATGAACAGAAGGCTGCATATAATCCTTTCACAAAATAAGAAATCTATGATCGGGAAAAAAAATTAATGGAATCACACTCACCTCCACTGCGGCAAACATTTACAACTCGATATTCCTCAACGGAATACAGGCGGATGTAGAAAAAGATCTCCAAATAAAATCAAAATAGCTTTAGCAAAAAATAGATCAACCGTTGTAAAATGCTGACTGTTCTGTTGTTGAGGGCATCAGGGCAATAAGCTACAAATCGCATTGCTTTTTGTAGATTTCTCTAAAGTCTTCGATTCTGTACATAGGAGAAAAATGGAGACAGTAACTGCCATAATGTTGCTATACAAAATAATTCATTTCACTTGGCTCTAACATCAAGCAACCTGTAAACACTTACCATGCAAATAGAAATCTAACTACTGTTATAAAAGTGTGTTATGTAACACGGCCATTTTTCATTTTAGTGATTGTTAAAAGTAAATCAGCCAAACAATTCCATGTTATTAGGTAACGTATGTTCTCCCGCGTAGATTAAGAAATGAATTATATCGACAAGACATAACAAAGAAAAATGTTCATGCAAAATAAAATGATTGGAACACGTGCATTGTGCATAAAGATTTTACGTCTTAGTGATTAGAGAAATATCTAGAAAGGAAAATATCTTTCATCATGAATACATTCATAATCTCTGCTCCCTGTCTTTCTATCACGTACATATAAGATAGGCCGTTCCATCAGCCCGCTTATTAATTTAGCATTTTTCAGCTCAGCCGATTTATTGCTGGAATCTAGAAGACATCCCAAAGGCTTTCTTTAGCCTATCACTGTAATATAGATGCATAAGGCGCGCTCGACCAAGCCCATTAATCAAATTCATTCTTACAGCCCCTGGGTCTGGAAATTGACTTGCTAACACAAAGCCGATCTTTGGGCAAACGTGTGCAAAAACTTTAGTCGGTAGACTCACATGATAAGTACCCGTGAGCAGGCGTTATAGAAAATAACTATCTGTATATCTATCTATATATGATATTGTTTTTTGTCTGCATGCGTACGAGCACATAATTATGGATAACCACACAGACACACACAAGTATCGCTGTCTCCTTCTCTCTCCACTGTTTATCTCTCTCTTTCTCTCTTTCTCTCTCTCTCTCTCTCTCTCTATATATATATATATATATGATTAGCTATCAAAAAGACCTGCATAGATACATATGTAGCAGTTTATAAATTGATTATATATATATATATATATATATATATATATATCAATTGATTTTTTATACTTGTAAATATATATATATATATATATATATATATATATATATATATATATATATATATATATATATATAGGTATGATAGAAAATGAGATGCATGCATTTGTGGGTGTGCGTGATTTTCTGTGTGTGTATTTTGTAGAAGTGTGAAAAATGCATTAGATTTTAATCTCGCCAAGAAATTACGGCTAACAATCAATGGAACTCGATCGATCTCTTGTAAGTAAAAGAAATCATTTACAGAAATGAGTATACCTTCTTTCAAGAAAATTGAATAGTTATATGCCTCGTGATTTTGGTTACTTTGAATGCAGTATTACATTTTTATTAAAACAATTACTACAAATTTATTACAGCATTTATTTAGAAACACCAGTCATTGGACAATATTAAAATAGGGGAATTCATTGTAAAGAAATTTATTTTAAGTTGATGCGAAATGATTCTGGAAATGTTTCTCACAGAAGATATAATAAGGGTTTGCGTCTATATACATACAAATCCCTCCATTCAATACAATGTTTACTCGTACATCATCATGGCTTGGCTTCGCCAAACGAAGATCAAGGAGTCTGTTCAAGTCGATTACAGGCACGGTTGTGATTGATAAATCCAATGTGGTACAAGCATACACGGTCACAGTAGATGCAGCTGAAAGTTCGGCTTGGGCTCGCTTTCATAGTGTTACAGTACTTCCTCCTGTGCCTCTTAACCATGAGGGTAGCCCTGCAGGTATTATCAAATGACAGCATAGTTTGTGGTGAGGCACCAGGTGTCACGGTTCTCAGCTAGTGTTGACCATTGGCAATGTTCGATGTGATAACCACCGAAGGATTTTTTCAGGCAATATTTGAATCGCTTTTTTTGGTGCCCCTAGGGAGACATCGCCGTAGAGTAAACGTTTACGCAGTCAATGATTCTCCAACCTGGAAATATGCCCACCCCAGCTAAGAGGAGATTTCAGCAGCATGGCATCAATGGTAGTGATCGTCGCCTTTTTAAAAACTTCAATATTGGTGACGAAGTCACTCCAGTTTAGGTAAGGATTGTGCGTGACCATCGCTGAGCTGTGTAGCAGATAACTTTATACACGCTGATCTTTGTAGCCTTTTCAGGTGTCTGTTTTACCACACTCGTTTTTATAATCTGCCAAATTCAATGCTCGCACTTGCCAGTCTGTTGTCAACATCCATGTCGATCCCAGCATCTGACGTAATGGTACATCCTAGGTAAGTAAACCAATGGAGCGACTTCAGTTCAGTTAATCCATTGATGAATTAAGGGAGGGTGGTACTCTCTCCAAAGCCCAGATTGGTACAGTACCTCTGTTTTCTTAAAATTTAATTCAAGCACAAAAAGTTTATTAGCCTCTGTGAAGCAGGAAATTGCGGAGTGCAAATCTCCTTTTGTGTGAGCAAGAAAAACAGGTTCGTCGGTAAAGCAGAGGTCTCGGATCAGTTGCTCTAGTGTCTTCGTGTGGGCTTTTAAACATCGTAGATTAAAGAGGCCACCATCGAGACGTTGTCTCTTTTAGATTCCCTCCCCATCATCAAGGTCTTCCTTGGCTTGTTTGAGCATCATGTTGAAGAAGATAGGGAACAGATTCGGTGTCAGAACGCAGCCCTGCTTAACATCATTGTTGATCGGGAAGAGCTCTGAGAGATCACCGTTGTGACTAAATTGGCCACGTTGATCCACATACCGGAGAACTAACTCTATGTCTGTTGAGCTCCTGTTGGTTCTGAATCCGCACATACTCTCTGGAAGTTGGTCTTCAGCGATGGCGGATAACAGTCTGTTCAGCAAAATCCTTGCAAGATTTTTCCTGCGATGTAGGGCAGAGTAATTCATCGGTAAATGACGCAATCAGATTTCTCCTCTATTCAACAACGGACACCCATTTTTCCAGATATCAGGTTAGACTCAATTGTCTCCTGCTGCTTTGCCGCGCTGCAGCTTTTTTATGATCTTGATAGTTTCTTCAATTGTGGACATCTCATCTAATCACATTTTTACTGGTTGTTGCGGAATGCTGAGATTTGCTGGTTTCTAGACCGAACGATTAGCAGTGAAAAGGGCTTCAAAATGCCCGGATGACCGGTTTAGGATGGATGCCTAATCTGTAAGAAGCGTATGACCGTCTGCACAGCACATAGGAATCTGGACCTTATAGATAGGGCCGTACACTTTCTTTAAAGTTTCATCGAAGCCCTTCATGTCTCTGGTGTCTCTATAATGCTAAGTTATTTCATCGAGTTAGATCCATCACACGTTCTTACTTTTTGGAAGCCTATGCTGGAGGTTATGGCATAAAAAAAAGAAACGGAATGCAGATTTCTTTACAGGACAAGCTAGCTGATCTATATGCGCTTGATGAGTTGATCTCTTTCTCAGCAGAGGTTCTTGGATTTCCACGTTTCTATAATGAAAACGTGAAGATTTCCATTGCAGTGAACAAAGCAATGTTCGTTATAACAATCCGCACTGGGCATGATTTTGGTGAGCGTGATTTATTTCACAAATAGTTATACGCCTAGTGATTTTGGTCATTTGAATTCAGTGTTATATGTTTTATTAAAACCATTACTACAACATATCACAGCGTTCATTGAGAAACTGCAATCATGGAACCATATTAATTTAGGTGAATTCATTGTAAACAAATGTATTTTAATGTGATTCTGAATATGTTCATCATAAAAGATATATTAATGATTT
The DNA here is from genome assembly GCA_903632075.3 of Acanthosepion pharaonis. Classification (NCBI taxonomy): domain Eukaryota; kingdom Metazoa; phylum Mollusca; class Cephalopoda; order Sepiida; family Sepiidae; genus Acanthosepion; species Acanthosepion pharaonis. The sequence continues at coordinate 2,614,181 of CAHIKZ030005444.1, read as the reverse complement.
ACCTCTATATACTTATAATTCGGTTTATTCAATGCAGTGTGAACTCATACACAACCACACACACACACACACACATATATATATATATATATATATATATATATATATATATATATATATATATAAAAGGCAAATATATGGATATAGATCCGATAGTATGAAGAAAAATATACGGAAAAAACAAACAAAAATCCTTATATGCAATTATGCACGACAACGTGACCATGTTTAAACGGAATGCTGATCTTATAAAACTTTCAGTTATCTGTTTGGATAAGTCTTGTTCTTATGTCCATCGTCTTTGTCATGTTGAATTGATAATGTTAATTTTATTTTATGAATATGTCCTGAAGATGGTTTATTAGACCGAAACATAAGATTTTAAACCTGCTTCCCAGCTCCTACATAGTTCTTTAATAAACAAACGTAGTGTTTTCTGTTTTCAAAAATAAATTATATTCATCAAATGTTATCGAACGTTACCTGATGACAGGATAAAAAAAAATCCCAAAACATAGAAATTAACTTGTCGCAATATTAACTATTTTTAAATAAATATATCATTAAAAAATAGTATGCACTAAGATTCATTGAGCACTTAAAAAAATGCTAAAGAACTGTGGATTCTAAATCTGTTCTTTCTCTTCATTAATATATATATATATATATATATATATATATATATATATATATATATATATATATATATATATATATATATATATATATATATGGGGGGTCTGTACAGTGTGCGATTGGTAAATTGTGTATTGTTTGTTTCTGATTTTGTCGACAGTATAGTAGGCTCAGCTGGGCACCATCTGTGAGAAAAAAATAATATTAATTCCCTTAATGGTGCAATTTACTATCCCAGAAATTTGGAAACGGCATGTTTTACAGCTTTGCATTTGCGCTGAGATCTCCAATAGAAATATTTCAGAGTGTGATGGTGTCAACCTTAGGACAGGGAAAAGAGTTGGATGAGACGAATCGGGCTTATAAAGGTGTTTGGGGTGATTGCGAGTGATAACATGGTTATGCCTTCATTTGCTTCGCATAGGGCCTGAAACTTAACACGGAGGCTTACAACAAATGCCTTGAAGAGGTACCGATTTCATGGACCGTGATGGTGGCTACTGGAAAACCCTATGTCTGGCAACATGACTCTACATCATGCCTCACAAACAGAAGAACCCAGTCATAGCTGTCATACAATATCTGGAACTACATCACCCCTTACATCTGGCCACGTAAGTCACCAGACTGCAACCCTCTTGATTATTACATATGGGCATAGTTGAGCTAAAGAAGTTCGAAACTCCTTGTCACACCAAAAATTAGCAGAGGCCAAGATTATGGCAGAAATCATGAAATTAAAAAAAGGCGACCGTCCAGAAAAGACGCCAGATATCCAGTAGTCGTCTGGAGACAGTGTTTTAAGCCAATGGCGATTTTATTGAATAGATGTAACATTTAGTATTTCGAGATATTTAATGTAATTTGGTAAATATATCTGTAAAAAGAGATGTGATTTTGCACCGAATTAAGCTTTAAAAATATTATTCCGCATGATATTGAAAAAAAAACCGGATACCCGCGTTGTTTAAATTTCATAGATTCTTATATGATTTCTCTATCAATCTTCCCATTTCGTTGAAGAATTTTACTTAAATGTAACACTTAGATCGGTATAGACCTAAGTTCAAAAGTGACTTACTCTTAGAATTTTATTAATGTCTTTCTCTACGTAGTCGTTCACCAAATTTACACTTTCATGAAAACAGATTAGTTTTGAATCGTGAGCCTGTAGGCATTCTTCGCGTCATCTAGCCTCGCCCGAAATAAGTTTATGCTTTTATCATCCTCTTACTCTATGAGAGAAAAAATGTACTTTTCACCTTAGAACATTACAACGGTGTTGTCACAATTGATTTTTATTTGCAGTTGACAGGCTCCAGCTGATGTCAAATGTTATTTATTTAACTCTGAATTACTTGAAACACATTTTCCATAAAATTTTAAGAATATTTGTTTTTAAGCAGTTCACTCTATGAAATACATATAAAGTCAGGTTATTTTTAATTTTCTCCTGGTAATCATTCCTAGCTTTCAAATGAGTATACAGTATATTATACTGTAGTTCAATTTTCTGATTGCTGTAATTTAGGAGTGAGACACAATACAAATTTATATGCTATATTTTAATTTAAAAATAAATGTTCGTATTCTTAATTCATTCGCATAGATTCCACGTCGTGCTTTTCTATAGGAGAATCAAATTTATTCAAAATATTAACTAGATTACAAGATGTCATTAAAATTGACATTAATTATATTTATTTAGAATGATGAGTAAATTACACGATGTGCTTAGCCATTGTCAGATTTATTTTCAGTTACGGAAATATTTAAAGATGGATTTAGACTTATTATATTTATCAAGGAGATTACAAGAAATGCTTAGAAACGTCATAACCAAATTTATTTAGAATTATCAAATGTACTGAAATATGAATTCAAAATTGCCATAAAATATTTTGAATTAATTAAATAGCTTAAAAGCAGCACAGTATTTTCAAGGTGTGGAAAAAATGCCATTATCAGAAATACTTAATATTATCAAATAGGCAGCCAGATTGCTAATAATATTTATTTTGAGATCAGTAGTCATCGTAATGAAATGTGATCCTAAGCTGGCTTCAGTTCTCTTTAAACTCTGTAACAACTGTCTCGCTTCTTCCTGTTTCCTGCTTGTTGGAAGTCCTCCACTGCAATTCCTGTTTTTAAGAACTCTGTAGAATCTTCTAATCCATCTAACTATCGTCTTATTCGTCTGCTACTAATTTTCGACAAAATATTCGACGCTTTAATCAATGCTGAAATGGTTAAGTACTTTGACCTACCCTCTGACAAAGAATATGGCTTCCTTTTTGACAGGTCTACGGCTGGTGTGTTAACCGCTATCACTGAATATGCATATCAAGCTCTTTTTAATAACAGCGAAGCTCGTGCTCTGTCTCTAGATTCCTCGAAGGCATTTGAAACGGTTTGCCACGCTGATCCTCTACGTAAGCCCCAGGGCTAAGATATTACACGACGTATATCCGCTTTAATCCAATCGTTCCTATGAAATTGTGAAATGAAGGTCGTTTTAACGCCCTCGCTTCCAGATCCTTTCACACAAATTCAAGTGACCACCAAGGCTATATTCTGAGTCCTAACCTGTTTTTGATCTTCATCAATGACCTTCCAGATATCATCAAATCCTAACTAGGCATTTATGCTGATAACAATACCATTTACTCCTGTCTCAATTTCAATGTCGTCAGAGTTAACCTGGCTGTTACTCTTGAAAATGACTCCAATCACTGGTTAACTGTGGCACGAAGTGGCTCGTAAATTTTAATGCCTCCCAAACGAATATGCCTCATTTAATCACCATAGAGAAATTTTCCTACGCACTATCAATATATGATGCTAGACTCCCTGAGAGCAACAAGGTACGCATCATTGGCCTCACGTTTTCAACTAGCTTGAAGTGGAACGACTACATAGACTCAATTGCTATATATTCTGCAAGAAATGGTGGGTCAGTGTGACATGCCAGAAGGTTTTTCTCGTCAGATTCCATATTGCACATTTACAAATATACAATTCTTACGTGCATTGAATACTGTTGTCATATCTTGTCAAGTGCTCCTGCTACTCATCTTGAGGTTCGTGACAAATTCCAAATAATGATCTGCAAGGTAATCGAACCTGATTTGGCATCTCGAATTCATTCACTTTTTCACCGTCGATGCGTGGTTTTTGCTCGCACTGAATATAAGCGTGTTACTAGATTTGCATCTAGGTCCAACCCATTTACTGTTAAATTAGGTAAATGAAACTGCCACATCTACCTCCACTGTTCCTTTCACGCACTTCCCGCCTGTGAATCTCCCTTACTTGCTTCCCAGATAATTACATCCTTCAAAAAATTAAATGCAACGTCAATCGCAATCTTCTGTCTTCTGGGCACAGTTCAGCTTTTATCTTTTCCTCAGTCCCCACTAGACTTAATCTTTTCTCTCTCCTTCACTGTCTGTAAATCTGTGCGTACGAGTGGCCTTCCCACCTTTTTTGGAGTGAAATGATTAAACATAATACAGAAATATTAAACGGAATACACAGTCTGCATTACATGGTCGGTTTAGACATGTTATCATATATATTTAGGAAAATTAAATAGATGTCAAGAGGCATATAAAAATCATTTTTTGGTTTATACCGAAAATTTTAATATATTACAGTGTATTTCAAGATGTGATTTGAATCGCCATTATAAGATTAATATAGAAATAAAGTATTTATCAGAGGATAGGCATAGAATTGTCGAATATATTACAAAGTAGGCATAGAAGTATTTCTGAACAAATTAATATGATTTCATATCCATGTATTACTACGAGAATTTTGTAGATTATGTTTAACTTATGCTGACAAAACTCGAAATTTGATATCCTATATTATTACATTTAATATATTTATTTATTTATAATAGGGCAGCATCAGGCATCTTGAATTCAGTCACTTTTTAACTGACTTCTAACATGTCTTCACTTATTTTCATGGCAACTGCTCTTGTTCCACGACTACATGAATTTTAGCGTGCTTCTAGATTAGCATCTTGATCTCACCGTTTTACTGCTGGAATAGCTAAATGCAATCGCCATTTCTACCCCAACAGTTTCTTTTCTCGCACTTCTTATATGTGGAACTCCCTTCCGTTTACTTCTTTCTCATAACTACAAACTTCAAAAAATTAAATGCAACATCAAACGCTATTTTCTGTCATCTTGAATCACGTCCATCTTCTGACATTTCCACAATCTTCCCTATTCTTAATCTTTCACTCTCTCTACTCGCCTCCTGTGACGTACTAGCGGCATTCCAGCCTTGCTTAGAGTGAAATGTCAAAATATGTGTGTATTATGCTTTTGAAAAGCAATAATATGGCCTTCGTCATTTTGAGCGCATCACTGTATTACGTCTTCGAAAATATCTCTCGCATATCGAACTTCTTTACAAAAGTAAAAAAATTGCCAGTAAATAACTTTGTGGTATATGAAGGAATGAAAAAGTTATGGGGGAATAAAAAGCGCGATATTAGAAATATTAACTCTCATAATATTAAAAGACATCTCTTAATCTTAGAAATAATATTTTGTTAATGATTTCACAACAAGCAATGCAATAAAATCACTAAGACGAAACGTGTTACTGAATATTAATGAATATAAGAAAAAAGAAAAAATATTAAGTAGAGAGAGAGAGAGAGAGAGAGAGAGAGCCATGGCAATAAAAGAACAGGAATTAAGGATAATGTAACTATTATGTAACTATCATTTCAATGTTTGATTTGAAGATGAAAGTTGGCTAGAATGCAAGCAGCCTGAAGGGAGATCCACATTTGAGAAGTGCAAAAGAATGAAATGTTAGCATAGAATTTATGATTACAACTAACAATTTAAATCATACAAGGATGAGGCCAAACCACCAATCTACCACTGCGCTTAAAAACTAAGTCTAAGAAGGTTCGTCACAATATTTACCATGAAAATATTCATAGTAAAGTCACAGTAGTGGAAAAGTGACTTAAAACAAGATGCAAGATCCAGACCAATAAGATTGTGCAAGGAATTTTATAACGAATCTCTATGTGAATAGCAGAAACACCAGATCAGCAATATTCAATGCATGGAAGAATAGTCGACTATATGAATCTCTAAGATAGATTATGAAGAGTAAAATTGTGGAGCATGACACAGTGTAAGATTTTTCTTGTCAGCAGACCTAGCAATTGATTCTATATATTTTTTTTTTCCTTTGTGTCAGCATGGGAATACGCAGTGACTCACTGACGATGGCATCGGAAAGGATCTCTAAACGATTAAAAGAGATTATATTTATTTTGCAGGCGTTAAAATTAACAAGATCTTTCTTGCCATAATTAACAACAGATTGAAGTTCATTTTTTTTCCGACGATGACATCCAGGTATATATATATATATAATATATATATATATATATAAAATATAGCATAATCGCATATTATACTGGATTTTGTTTGTTTTTTGTTTAGTATAATTTTCTTCATATACACACACACACACACACACATCATATTTAAACGCAACGCTTATATATTATATATATATATATATATATATATATATTTCATATATATATATAGTCCTGAAGATGGTCTAAACTCCGACGATAAAGAGCATTTCTGTCAGTTATATTATAATGGTAACCTATACACATTTTTAATTATATAACAATTAACCTAAAGAACATTTCTGGGATAAACCTGTGAATACAATTAATGTGTAAACCTTTACCAGTAACCTTAACTGAAATAACATTTTCCCTAATTCATTTTAAAAGCATTATTTTCAGCTCTACACTCGTCATCAGCTTAAAGTTAACACATTTTAGTATACCAAATATGTTTCTTGCGTCTTTTTTTCTACAGGATAGATTTCTGACAGCCCCAACCCTTTTTCGACATCATTATTTTCCTTCCTTGACCTCCCTTTTACGTCATCGATCTTTGCTTACTCTGCTTCTTTCTTTTGCTACACTCCGCTTACGTCATTGATTTTGTCCTGTTCCTATGTCTAGCATCATTAGCTTTATTTTTTATACCATTTCTTGCCTCATCGATTTTGTCCTATTCACTTAAGTAATATTTTACAGAGTTATTTTATTGTATAGCTTTATTTCCCTTAACGTTCTTTTTTCCATTTATTTTTCCTTTCTTCTTTACAAACGTGCTATATCATTTCGGTTTCCTGGCATTACCGGGGCAGAGTAAGTCATCCATACAAGCGCATGTGCAGTGATCAATAACTATAGGCTACTCTGAAAAAGTCTGCAATAAATAATCAAAGAAAGAAAAACATTCATTTGATCCTATTTAGAAAAAGAGTAATCCTTAAGAACATTTTATTGATCGTGTCCAAAACAATTGTGTCTGGTTTCAGATAGTTATTGGTTCCGCTTGGAGGCATAGAACGGCGATTTTATTCTAACAAATGGGAAAGCTTTTGTGTAATGTAAAAAAGAAGGGTAGCTTATATAAAAAGAGAGCTAAAGACTGAAAATTTATTCACTAATCAACAATACTTGTGTTATTTATACATATGTACGCAGTCATAATCGGAGACGTATTGATACTATTATAGATATAGCGCTGAATAAAAAAATATATTAAGCAAGTAAATTTATTGACATAGATAAATTTACGCTTCGAATTTCGTTATATATATATATATATATATATATATATATATATATATATATATATATATATATGATCGATATGAAAATTGTTGATGATCGCATAATACGTGAAAATCCAGTCAATATACCATGTAGATTTCATATACCTAATGTTTAGAACTACTAACGATCCATCTGCGATAAAAAACAATTTCCTAATGTCATAATCCGGTTTATATATATTGTAACTAAGCTTTATGCTGCTTTTGGGAAGGGAGTGCTAAATCTGTAATGATCATTCCTTGAACAGGGCCAGTATGTTCACTCCTTTATTCAATAGGATTTGCAACGTCATGCTATCAAAAGCATCGACTGCTTCCGAACATACCGATATTTGGTGTTGCTTTGATAACCCTGTATGAATGTATGTATTTATACGCTTCTCTGTCAAAATATGAGTTTTCCGTAATTTTTATGTTATTTCTTATAAAATGAGGAAGCTTTCACACGCACACATAAATGGTATTGCATGTCATATATATATATATATATATATATATATATATATATATATATATATATTGGACAATAAAAAATTAAAAATTCTGACCCACTTTGTTGTAAATTAATATTTTAATTTTATCATTGAAATTAAGTTCCTAGACTAGTTCTGTCCATCATGGCCATCATCAGGAGAAAAAATTCCTGCTTCTTAGTAGATGTGAACTGCAAGAGTGAATGTCTGTCTCTGAAGAAAGTGAAGTTTTCCTGTAATTTCCAATTGTTCTTTTAACGTTAATTTTGGTTCGTCCGTTAATTGGTCAAAATCACACTTTCAGTTTCTTTTAAGGAGAGGCAGAGAGATTCATATATATATATATATATAGTTTATGCAAAACTAGGTAATCCGTATGGGTAGACCCAAGGAGGATGATAACCAGAGAGCTCAATATAAATTCAGAGCAGATATGTTTAAGGTTCCATGTAATACGCCATTTCAACACAACCCCTTTAACAGGGCTCTGGATCATCAGAATTTACTTCCAAAGGTTGAAATGAAAAATGAAAAGAAATTCATACATTTTTGACGGACCGTATCGAGCATATGTAAAATTAACGAAGTGAGGAAGTGAGGTGGGAGAGAAGATATGAATGAGATAAATGTACCATTTCAATTCTTTATCATTAACGCCATTCTGTATCGGCTAGATGTCGCTTGAACTTAACGCGTGTTATCTCTAGATATAGATGGGTAAGGGGTGAGGGAGAAGACCAACATTAAAGGAAGAAGCTACAACAAACCATAATAAATTAAATTCCACGAGGGCAGGTTTCACTCGAATTCTTAGACGCTGTTAATTCGCATTACTTTAAAGGGCATATTTGGGAGGTTAAGGTTTGTTATAAATCTAAATGTCTAAACAATCTACGAAGAATTTAATTTGAATTTTGTTGGAGTTTTGGGTATTTTCTATGAAACAGTCGATTGGAAAAACTCATAGGAAATACATTGGAAAAGTAATCCATTTTATATTTAGCAATCTTTTTTATTTTCCTAAACTTTTTTCTTATTGGTTGTTAAGTTGACATCTATTCGTTTGATTTTTGTTCATTAATTAAGTAAAATCGTGATTGTTTTTAGGTACCTAATTATCAAAGGTTATTCCAATTTAAATAATTTTATCATCAATAAGGATTATTAAAGGGTAATATATTTCAATTTAAATTAAATTATCCATTTAAAGTTTACCTCCGTATAATTTATTTGAACTCACTTTCAGTTGGATAATATTAGAGGAGAAAGTTGGATAAAGGATTACTAACAGAGAGTTAGGTCCTTCAAAAAAACTATATATATATATTAAGAAATGGACAAAGTCTAACAATTTATTTTATTAAAGACATTTTTATGTTTAACGTTCTTTTTATAGATACAAGTATTTAAGTAAATGCTCTGTTTATAATAAATAGTATATATATATATATATATATATATATATATATATATATATATATATATATATATATATATATATCAAGGTTTTTCCTTCGCAAAACGAAGATCATATGGGAGTCCGTACACGTCGCCTGCAGGCATGTTTGTGACTGATAAGTCTAAAGCGGAACAGGCATATTCGGTCACAGTATTTGTCCGGCCTGGGCTCGATGACATAGCATTGCTGTACTTCCTCCTCTGCCTCTTGTCCCCGAGAGCGGCCTTGTAGGTATTTTCAAAGAAGGAGACAGTATGTTTTGTGGTGTGACGTCGGGCTGTGGTTGACCATTGGCAATGTTTAATATGACAGACAATGGATATTTTATGTAATTTTTGAATCGCTTCTTTGGTACCCCTTTGCCACAATATTCAGTGGAGAGCACGCTATACAATAAAATTTTAGGCAGGCGAGGATTATCCATCCTGGAAAAATGTCTTACCCAGCGCAGCTGGTACTTCCGCGGCATGGCGACAATGCTGGAGATCTTCGTCTTTTCAAGAACTTCAATGTTGGACACATTCACTACAATGTATGTGAAGGATCGTGAGGTGGAACCGTTCGAGGAGTCGCAGGTGGTGTCGGCAGATGACACATGGCTCTGAGTCGTATAGGAGAGTGGCGAGGACGTTAGCTCTACACACGCTGATCTTAGTGCAGTTCTTCAGGTGTCTCTTTTACCACACAGGTTTGTACAGTCTGCCAAATGCAATGCTTGCCCTTGCCAGTCTGTTGTCGACCTATTTGTTGATCCCAGCATCTGATGGCCTTACAGATAAAAGGTAGGTTAACTGATATATTGATAAAAGTGAAAGTGTTAGATAATATTTGTACAAAAACTTGCTGTATAGAGTAAATAATGATAGGATTTTGTAAAAAAAAAAAAACAGCAAATGATTTTTTATATATATTAAACATATTAACATATAATACCTTATAATACATGTATGTTTACAGATCATTATTAAAATTGTTTTACATATATATGGGTTTGCAGAAAAAGTCGTTAAACACACACTCGCATGCACACACACATATATCTGTATATATATATATATATATATATATATATATATATATATATATATATATATATATATATATATATATATATATATATATATATATATATATATATATATATATATATATATATATATATATATATATATATATATATATATATATATATAATTGCATGAGGTCGGGTGGGTGGCGATTCTGATATATTTTAAGTACTGAATAAGAAAATAGTAGAACAACCGCGAAATCGAAGTTCTTGATTTGCAAAATATTCGTTATTTAAAATTGTCGACGAGCGAAAAGGGATTCTTATAAACAAAGAATATTACTCCCTCATTTTACGTTAAAGTAAACCTTTAAACTAAAAGAACACCTTTTCTAGATATCAGCAAAATAACTTTAGAAAAAAATATTGGGCAAGTTTAATTATTCTTTACGTCTGATTAGTCAATGTGAAAAAAATGAAACGGTTCACTGGCCGTTGTCAGTGTGCCGTAACTAATACCTGTCAGCTATTTTTGTCATATCGACATCGGTAAAAAGTTCGGAAAACAAGCTAGTCGATAAGGCAAACTGCTGTGAATCTATAGTTTACCGCAAACTTGGCTATGTGCCCGAGTAAATAAAATATGTTAAATAAATACTCATAATTCGTCCGTGATTGTGTGTGCGTGTGTATGAGTGCTTGATTGCTTGTTTTATAGTTTGATGCCTAATGTTTTGCTTCATCAACGATATCGACGCAAGAGGAGATACATTTACGAGATTTCCTACGTATAATGAAATGTTTGCGCTAGCATAAAAGGAGTGGGCAGAACACTTTGTGGATAGTGTTTCATCGAGTGTGCACCGTGAAAATTAGAGGAAATATAAGCCTGAAAAATAAATTCCCTTGAATTAAAAATTGCCGATTCCCTGATCTGCTGTGTCTTTGAGTTTTCCACTTTCCTACATTATATACATTTTTCTGATATAATGATTTTAAAATTAAAATTCTAGGCAGATATTCTAGCTTGAAATGCATGGTGAAGCCGGTCTATTTATTAATAAATCTTATACTATTATCTATAGTCTATTATTCTATTATTTCTCACAAGTATCCCTTTTGGTGATTGCCGACAATTCTACCCTTTTTTTACATTATGTTAGGGATGCACTTTCTATTGCGCAATACTGTGCGTATGCATGAGCACTAAAAAGGATTGTTTCTAATTATGAGAATCATTATTAACGGCTATAGGCAAGAGAAATGCTTTCCTAGTCTATGTTATATACATATATCCCTTGTTTTTAAACATCCTTGCGAGATTTTCATACTCGTAATATTGTCCTATCAGCCTCCTTTCTGTTATTAGCAAACTTGTGTCCATTCTCAAAGAAATTTGTTGATCACCTTAACAAAATCTATTTGAATAACAAAAAATATGGATTTTGCTAGGCTGTTTATGAATTAACTAACGTAACTCGCAGAAACAACGGACAGAATAATTTACGTGCTCACTAGCCAAAATAGTTCAAATGTCTTTAACACGGTATGACATAGACAGTTTCTACACAGACCCTCTAGCCATGGGATATCTGAAAGGGAATTACCAGTTATCAAATCCTTCATTTCAGAAAAATCCATTAGGTTTGTCTTTAGTAACCACTCTTCACAAGCCCATTCTCTTTGACCGTGAATATTCTAACATCATTTTAAGTATGCATATTATTAATGATGTTAGACATGGCATCATTGATGATTGCGGAGAATATGGTAGCGACAAATATATCGTGATTGTAGACGGACATATCAAGTTCTATTTGTTTAAGTGGGATAAAGTTAACAGATTTTTTTTAATATTCAAGAATTTTCTTAAAGAGGACTGTAGATAAAATTAAAAATGTGTATAATCTATATACGATATTAATAATGCTAAATAGACTAAATGTGGAACATCTATATACGATGCTAATAAAACTAAATAGACGGCAATACATCGCAATATTTTAGATGAATAAAGAAAATAAGGTAATTACCCGTAGATAGTGGACTATTATGTACTAATAAATTATTGCTATACAAAATGGTAATACGTATTTAAAAAAAGACCAAATTAACTATATTTTAAGGTAGAAGATAAACTCTGTCGGCAGTTTACAGTTAATTAACTCTTTTTGTTTAACAGCTCTTTTTGTCTGCAAATTTGATTATTTTAATTTTTCTTATAAACATAGGAAACAAAGTTCACTTAACGATTTAAAACTTTTAAATTTTTCTAATATTTTCCATTTTAAATTAGGGGTTTGTTAACGTCTTTAAGTTCCAAAATATTTAGAAAGGGACGTCCTATTGCTGCTAACGCGTTGTTGGTGAAAGATAATATATGTTGATACGACCTAGTTTTAAGGGAATTCTTGGTACTCTCGATATAATTTTTTTTAACTGTTGGATATTCTATAGTAGAAATAGTGCTTCGGTAATCAAGAGAGTCTGCGTGACGCTTACTTTTTAATGGGCACGAGTTAGGATTTCTACAATGACATTTGTTGTTATTATCAGCTTTACTGCTTTCAAATGGGATTTATTACCTTGGTTTTTGTATTGATTTAAAATTTTGTTATCATATTTTTAATATTTTTTTCAAGATTATCATTACAGCTATAGCTTAGTTTTAGTGCATTTTTATTTTAAATCTTAACCAGTACATTATTTCTGGGGAAGTGTTTCTCAATTAAAGGGAGAGATTTCTGTCCTGACTTAGTACAGGCCATTTGGTTAAATGTGGGTGTGTACCAAATGATTTTTTTGTTTCTATTTTTATTCGTATTATCCCTGTCATGTACAATTTATTTGATATCAGGGAACTTATAACGACACTGTTATACAATTTACTACGTTTTTAAAAGACATTTCAAGTGGAAGAGTTATTGCTAATTTTATGGTGAATGGTATGGGTTTGATTACGAATGGAGGGTGGTTAGAATTTGGGTGGATACATATTGGATTTGCGTTTGTTTTCATGTAGGGCTGGCATGTATTATTATCTAGGTCTAGTGAAGCGTCAATTAAATCTACTTTTTACAATTAGTGTTGATCTAAACTTTAAGCTGGAGGCTTTTAAATTCTCTATGTATTAATTTGCTGACTTGACACTTTAACTTTTAATTGAAAAACAAATACTTTGGAAGAACTGAAAAGGCGAATACAAAATGTTATGTTTTCCATGTCACCAGAGTTCCTGGTGAAATCGGTTGACGCTATTCCTAAGCAGATCGAAAATCTGCTAGCGGAATATTTTGCCCATATTGAATTTTAAATAAAAATTCATGTTAAACGCTATCCTCTCATATCCAGTCCACAGTACATACAGTATATACGCAGTTTGCAATGTCAAACATCGTTACGAAAATCTATGTCATTGAAACGGCAACAAATTCAGAAAGCCAAATCTAATATGAAATGTACAGTCGATGAATATTTATAGTCGCCCATCAATTGATTTTAGAACGTTTTATTTATTCATAAATACTACACATCAGTGTATCATAAATAGCATTCCAAATTCATATCGGTTCATGAATTATCTAATGACCATGAGAGAAATTCTAAAAGGCTGTAGGAAAAAGCAAGATAAAAGTCATCAAACGAAAAAGATCGAAATGCATATGATGTATACTTTCCTGAAATCATATTCTATCGAAACCATGATTCCATATTTTTCTTTAAAATACCAAGGTGTCTTAACTGTCATCTAAAAGGATCTTGAATTAGATCGAGGCCCACCTCTTACAATCCCAACATATATCATACATCCTCTACTTGCATCATCGAGGGTACCACGATATCCTTCAGTAAAAATAAAGAATAATATTTTTTTTTTAATTAATTCTGCTGTCCAATCATTCGATTTTACTCATGGACGTATTTTTCCTCGGACTTAATGATCGGTTTTAGATATTTTATCATTGTATTTACGACTAGACATGTATTTTGAAACATCTCCGAATTTGAAATACGCATAAATTATTACAATTCGACGCAACCGTATTCTTCGAAGGTTCTCTTGATACGTGTGAGATTTGCATAGAGGGTGTCTAAATCGGCTTTTCTTATACTTGCATAGGAGCTGTTCAGCTTTCAAAGATTTGTGGTACTTTTTGAGCATTTCTGTAACGAGAGAGATTACTTTAATATGAACTAGCTTAGAAGAAAATAACTATTTGTAATATTCGTAAAAATTAAAGCTCCGATGCTTTATTTATATATCTATATTCGGGAAAATTCATATAAATGCATGATGTGTCTTACACCGGCGAAGAACGAAGTATTTTATCCTGACTATAGTCTTCATGAAAGAAAAAGAAAATATAGATTCTGAAAAGTATTTATTTTGCACATGAGTAAACAATGCAATATCAAATGTGAGATTCATCCTCTCTCTTTCTCTCTCTCTCTCTCTCTCTCTCTCTCTCTCTATCTATCTATCTATCTATATATATATATATATATATATATATATATATATATATGAAAATCTCTGTATCTACAGTGACCGAAGTAAAGTTTTTTCGTCAGGAGAAATAAACTACATCCAATTTCAAAATTTAATTACGTAATATTTATTCAACATAAACAGTATTTGGATCTTCTATGGATTATGTCATCCATTTGCTAGTTTCGGTGCTTGTATTAGATTTTTCATGGATTAAATCAAGTTATCACAACCGTCTGAGCATTATTTTTCCACTGCTTTAGCAATGCTTCTTCAAGGGTTGCCACTTATGTGATTTTGTTTGCATGCTATCGAAATTTTCGGTGAAGGTGCTCCCTAAACGTGCTGTATTGTATTCATGTCAGGACTTTCGGCTACCCATGGCAGTGACTTGATTCCTTGCGATTCCTTCCAGACCTTTGCTACTTTGCTCCTATGACATGGCGCTCCATCTTCTTTAAAAAGGTAGACATTCTTGTCAATCTGATTGGTTTTAAAAAATGCAGTTGTCCTTTCTCTAATATGTAACCGTATTTTGGACCATTCAACCGCTCGTCAACAAGAATCAAACCAGACAGCACTTCACACACTTACTTCAATACCACCATGTTTCACTGTCGCCTACAGACATTCAGTGTTCCAAGTCTCATTCTGATTTCTCCAAACATAAACCTATCCCGAATTCGAATATTGACAGAATTTACTTTCATCTGGCATATAATAACAGACTGGCAAAATTCATAATCTTTGCTCTCAAATTCTCTTGCCCTGTCCATACGAAGTTAATTGTTAACATCTGAAGTCAAGGGCGTCTTTCTTGTAACAATTCTTTGATAGCCTAGCTCTTTCAGAGTCTTTCTCGCCGCATATGGCGATATTTCCATGTTGTTGGCGACGTCTTTAACGCTCTGATGACGGTTTCTGAAGACTTCCCTATTCAGCGCCCTTTTCGTTCGCTCAGACACGATGCCTGGTCTTTCTGAACGTT
Source organism: Acanthosepion pharaonis (assembly GCA_903632075.3). Taxonomy (NCBI): domain Eukaryota; kingdom Metazoa; phylum Mollusca; class Cephalopoda; order Sepiida; family Sepiidae; genus Acanthosepion; species Acanthosepion pharaonis. Next base: position 2,598,431 of record CAHIKZ030005444.1, on the reverse strand, counting down.
GTTCCACACGGCAATGACTTTCTTCATTACATATTTTAACAGTATTATTAACCGTTTGTTTATTAACCTGGAAAGACATAGCAATGTCTCTATTTGACTTGCCACACTGATACCATCCTATTATTTGTCCTTGTTGAAACTAAATAATTTCCTTACTTTCACGAACTTTCATTACAAGATATAAGTCAACTATTGTTCATAGATGAAAGAAGATTGATGCTAAAATGTTATTGTCTGAAAAAAAAGAGGAAAATTTATTGAACAAGCCGAAATTGCTGTAATCAAGGGAGACCCAAAAATCAATGGTGACCAACTGTAGCTCTCTCTCTCTCTTTCTCTCTCTCTCTCTCTCTCTATATATATATATATATATATATATATATATATATAAAACAAAGACCTGATACCACAGAACAGGAATATTGTTTTAAACAAACCAAATTTTGTGTTCATTTTTTTTTTAACATCTGGTCCTAGGCTGCCTTTCGGTCAACGTATCAGGAACGAATCGTTGGCAACTTTTGTATTATGTGAATTCATAAGAGATATTACTGGAACATGTTTAAAATTACGAATGTTGTAAATACGTAAAATTAAGAAAAAAAAATTACGATTTAAAATAAGTAATAAAGAAAATTGATCCAGTGGTGTATAAAACAGAAAAAAATTAATATCTCCGAATAAATTCAAGGATCTTAAAAAAATTCTCCTTCTGCTTGCATAGAACAAGCTGAAATAATTTTAAGCATAAAGCTTCTAAAATTAATAAAATGGTGTTTTGATCTGCCTGTATGCAAAATGGAAAACGAGTCCGTCGAAAAGCAATACGAGCATGACTCATTATCTAATAGGTGTTGTCCAATCGAAGACTCGTGCGCAGAATGCGACATACGAGAATGATCACAAGAATATGATCTAATATACCTAGGAACATGTTGGCTTATTCTCGACCTGAGACTCGTCCGTCCTATTTATCCAGTTTCGCACTGATATTTAAATTTATAAATAAGCAAACTTTTATTGTGATAGGGTAGACGGTCTTTACAAAATGGAGTCAGACTTTCACCCCTTTTCGAGTAACTCAGTTTTTGAAGTCGCGTCTGATTATTGCTTTCTTTTTCAATTGAAGTTCGAGCCTTTGAAATGAACGGTTAGGTTTTTTTTTTTTTGTTTGCAAAGTTTGGGATTTTTCATTCTCCCCCCACCATTTCTTTGTACGCATTTGGATTTATTTCTGCATTTCTTTTTGTTTATTTCTTTATTGTAATTTACCCTCCCACCGTTTTTAGCATCGTTTTCGTTTGAATTTTGTTTTTATTTCAGTTTCAATTTTGTGTTTTTTTCATTTTTTCCACTTGTTTGATTTGATTTTTGTTTAATTGTTTTCAAAAGAAAAATATAAAAAAAAGGCAAACTTTTATTTGTTTAGCTGCCGGGGTGTGAAGTCCCCATCGCAGAAAATCTAATACTGTCATCGTCTCAAACGGTGCAAACGGAAATTTGTCACCGGCAGAAAACTTGCCACCAGCAATAAACAACAGCCTGGGTGGAAAACAGACCTCAAAAGAAAGATGTGGCCTATTACATCCAGATAAAGAAACAATATGACAAGTTTGTCACAGGGACAGAGTTCCTGACTATCCCAGAGGCGTTAGAGGCGGTGAACTCAAGAATAAATTCCCTGCTGACTTCCGACGTGAAGAATCGGAAATTGATTGGTGTGAGCAGGGAAACGATGGAAGAGACTCTGAAAAAAAAAGAATATCGCATCGAGGGTCGTGACTAGGAGAACAAACGCCATTTGGGACATTTGGGAGGAAGAAGCAAAACAGTTGGCCGGAAGCACCCTGGCCACTAGCAATGTAAGACTCCAGACGGAGTACATGGGCGTCCGGCGTACCAAAATCACGGTACATGGGGTCCCCGTGGACATTTAGACGGATAGGGGTTTTTTAGCCAACTGTGGCCCAGCAGAAGATGTCGCCGCAGTTATGAGCAAAACTGGGATAGCGACAGGAGATATAATTCTGCAAGTGACACAGACAAGATAGGAGTTTGGAGAAATTCCAAATGTCATTTTGTGTCGTGACAGGCATATGCTCGTGGTTGTGGAGGGAAGGAAGCCTTACTGTTGGAGCTGTACAGTGTCTGGGCACATGCCAAAAGTGTGCCCAGGTAAGGCTTCACAACCACCACCCCACTCAACAGCGACAACGGCAGCGACAACAGCAGCGACGACTGCAAATGCAACAAAAACATTGGCACCAGCAGCAGAGACAGCAAAAGAAGCAGAGAAGGCGTCTGATGGAGAAAAGGCAGAGGTGAGGGCAAGAAAAACACACCCTCCCGACCCCCAAAGCGGCAGACTCCAGATCAACAACGGCCACCGCAGCAGCAGCCTAAGAATGTGCAGAAGATGAAAAGTCCCGGGAAGCAAGACAAACAGTTGAAACACAAGGAGGTTCCGCGCAGCTCCGGGAAACAGGCTAAGCAACCACAGGAAAAGTAACAGGGGGCCCAGAAGGGAAAACAACCCTTCGAAACAGCAGCAGCATCAGGAGCAACCAAACACAGAGCGGGAGATGGAAGTGGAGGAAATGCCTCCACCTCGTGTATCATCTTTAAATTGGAGCAGAGAGGAAGATGAAACACAAAAACCAAGACATTCCGAAAGAACCAATGCTGACAAGTGTGCAGTTAAAACCAGGTCGCTGTCCGTCCCTGCTCTCCCTAAAGAAACTCTCCTAGTTCCCAAAGTCAGGAGCCTTCCTTCCTTCCTCCACTTCCCGTGCTTCATCCCACTATCCTCTACGTCTTCCCTTATTTCTGCCTCCACGCCCCCTCATGCGTCCACTTCTTCCCCAACCCGTCAAAGGAGAAGACGAAAAAGAAAAAAATATTTTCCTGGCCCAGAAGAAATATGTAGAGTAAATAGGAAAGAATTGGGGAAGGGCTTGTCGAAACATAAGAAGGCCTTGCTGAGTTTCTTGTTTAAGATAAACTGAGTAGATGGCAAGTCTACAGAGGATCCTCGTAATTTCGCGAATGCCCCTGGGGTAATTAAATGAATAAGGGAAACGGGGAGTTACCTCAAGGTGTGGAGCCACGTATATAAGGCCAAGGACGCCTTTCCTAAGATTAGGATGATGGAGGTAGAATCACAATATTTGAAAAAGCTCAGTGAAACGTACTCTTCATACGAAGGTGGACCTTGTGCATACCGATGCCGAAGGCCGGTTGATCGTGGCCGATATTGCCATGAAAACTGTTTCGTTCCGAGTCGTTGCGGTTTATGGCCCAACGAACAAGAGGAGGAGTCTCGTTTTTTTCGGCGGTTGGGGCCTTTCCTGGTGGATTAGACATGCTTAGTTCTAATGGCGGACTGGAATGCCATCCAGGACCCCAAATTAGATCGGAGGCTGGGTGCTAGCGGGAGAAGAAGCGATCGTAGCTTGTTTGATATGATCAACGATTTTGGTCTCGTTGATAGTTACCGGGTCAATCACCTCGGGGGTAATGTGGACATGGGCTCTTAGCTGGACTTGTGACAAAGTGGTTAGCTACCTTGACAGAATGTTAGTTAGAAGAGCCGATATAGATCTGTTAGATTGTCCCACGTTCCAGTGGGTAGGCTATACGGACCACAAACTCGGTTGTGCCCGCATGGCGTTAGATCATAAGCCTAGAATGGCTGGTTTCTGAAAGTTAAATCTGTCTTTACTGGAAAAGCGGGGCTTCCAGGAGCAGCTAACTAGCTTAGTGCAGCGGAAGCTAGTGGGGGCGGTTATCGTGAATAGGTGGTGGGATAGACTTAAAAATATAATTTTGTCCTTCACTACTGATTTCAGCAAACAGCTAGCCTGTTATGGTGAGGACGCTAGTCTCTCCCTGGCGGTGACTGGGGGGGATCCCCTAGAAATAGACTTAGCTAGGGAGGCCGTGGTGCGTTCGAATAGCAAGCGCTACATGGACCAGATAATTAGATATAGGTTAAGCAAGATGTCTTCCGAAGCTGTGAACATGGGCGCAGAATTGCACAAGGAAGAGATTCGTCGAGGTAGCCATCAAAACAATAGCTAGGGAGGAGGATATGCGATAGTCAACAATAAACTACAGAAGAACTCAAAACTGATCGACGCATTTAAGTATTGAATTAATGATTTACGCGTAGCTGATGTGCAACGATAATTCTTCTACTTCCAATTAATTTAATGAAAATTTGATGTACGTAGATATTCATTTTCTGTACAAGCAATAATTTTTGTTTCATCGGTGACAGAACAGGGGACAATGTATGAGATAAAATTAATATAGTGTAATGATGGGAAAACAGAAATAAGAATTATTCATATATTTATCATTTGAACAGTTAGAGAACCATAATAGCCAATTTAACTAATACCTCTTTTATAGAATGTATATGAGAAATTAATGCTCAATTCTCCAACAAATTCTGAGATAAAAAGTCCCAAATCTACTCTTCTAATAATTTACACAGTAAATACTCAATATCTGTATTATATATTATTTTATTCATGCAATATATTCCTCTTCAGGTTTAACTAATTTGCATATTGATTTTAAAATTGACCGTACTTTACAGTTCTTTTATTCGAGGATTGTTTTGATTTTCATATCAAAATTAGTTCTGTTCAGTAATATCGTCTAATAAAGTGCCAAAAAGTGTTTGAAATTTGCATTTTACTTGGGATTCAGGAAGTTGCCATCTATTTCTAAAACTTTCGTTAACTATAACAAGCCAATTTATGAATGAAATGTTCGTTTAAAATTTTTTTTCAAAGATTTCAAAGATTTATATATATATATATATATATATATATATATATATATATATATATATATATATATATATATATATATATATAAAGTATATATATATATATATATATATTTATATTTGGTTGGATAGATGTTAGTTTGTGGCCCTGGGTTTCACGCTTTAGCGATCGTCAGACAAACTGATTAATGTCTTGAGCGCTTTCTAATAAGTACCGCGCATATAATATATAAATAATTATACATATATATATATTTATTTATATTTATATACACTTTTTCACATATATATATGTATATATATATATATATATATATATATATATATATATATATATATATATATATATATATATATATATATATATATATATATATATATGTATATATATATATATATATATATATATATATATATATATATATATATATATATATATATATATATATATATATATATATATATATATATATATATATATATATATATATCTGTGTGTGTGTTTGTGTCTGTATGTGTGTGTGTCTGTGTCTGTGTGTAATTGTATAAAGGGATAAACGTTGTGCCCCATATTATATCTAGTCTCGCCTATATAACGGTTAATTTTCACACTTTTCTGCGTCTGGCTCGTTGAAGATATTGTGGTCTATACTGAAGTAATTATCACAATCAAAAAAGAAACGTTCTTTTCTATATAAGAGATAACAGAACGAAATTATCTTTGCTTTCTTTAGTAGAACCCAAATGTTTACATATCACTCACTCTACTGGTATTTTCTTAATTTATGTAGACTATAAGGGCATTTATTATACAAACAACGCATCCAAAGTTGTTATAATATTTATAGTCTTGTACATATATTTCATTTTTTTTGCAGAACGTGTCTATAAATTATGTTAACTAGTTATCCAACATTAGAAGGAGTTGTATTTATGTTTGATCTTATGTCTGTCTGTACAACACACTTAAGCCCCCACTCTTTTAACTCTGGAGCTCATGATGAAAAATATACATATGATTCTATCCTCTTGATTTATCACTGTTTCTTCTGTAAGAATCTTTTTACTGACACCGCACTGATGGCACAGGGAAAGCGAATGATTCTTGTGCGCCCTGATCTTTACTGGTCGCTGCTAAAGGGCAGTTAACATTTCTGACGGGTCAGTGGATCTTTACCTTCTCTTTGCTTTGCCGTGTCACTGATCTTGTTTCAGGCATGACTGAACCGGAATCACATAAATCTCTTGGTCATATTCCAGCAGACGGAGAAAAGAACCGGCAAGCAACGCGAAGATGTTCTTGATTTGTTAGTTTCAGGAAAATATTTTTCGCTCCATACACAGAAAATACGGAAAATAGAGAATAACTAATATGAAATAAAATACAACGATAGAGGTAATTAAATATCAGGAAACACAAATTTCCCCATAACACTCCTTCATACTCATCCAACCCACGCATACCTACCTACATACATACATACATACATACATACATACATGAGAGGTTGTACGTCGAAATCAATATAGGGTTGTGTCTGAGATGTAGGAAATAATAATATTTTTTTTATTATTTACGGACGAAATTTGGAGTAATATATAGTTTTGATTTTGAATTTTTTAAACTCTTTATTTCAAATACATTCATTTTATTAAGTTCCATTCACCCATTTTGGCCCATTTCCGTTTTTTAATCTTATTATTGTGTGTGTATGTATTCATGAGACGCTCCTTACAAATAAACGTGGTTTTATATACTTTTACCTGCATTGAATATTTTTCATGGTTCATTTTAAAGCAATCTTGTTTAAATGTTTGAATTAAATAGAACACACACATGTAAATGTAATCGATCACACACATATGTTTACACTTTGTGCGTGTTCTTTCCAAACAATCGAGAGAGAGAGAATGTGTGTGCGTGTGTGTGCGCGCGCGCAAGCGCGTGTGTGTTTGATGGCTGCGTGGTCGAATGTCTAGAATTTGTCTTTCCACCCTTTGGAATCTTATCATGGTTGATTTGTCAGGAACATGCCCTCTTGATATTGCAATTCTTCGAAAGTGCCCGAATGCCATACCACAGATTCAGCCAAGCCCTTTTAGTAAAACTGAGTAGAAGGAATTGTTCGAAAGGCGTCAATATTTTTACTAGCACGAATTCAGAAGTTATCCTGACAAAGGTTTTGTGCTTATGTTGTTCAAACTGCCAGCTTATGCGATTTTCTTTTGAACTGTAAATCTGCTCAATTTAATTTCAATATAAACCAAATTTTGACACTGCGAGTATTGAACGAGCCCAAATGTGATTGTGCAGGTGTCTCCGACAAGGATTACTTACCAAAGAGGTGTGCTCAGAAAAAAAGAGTTGATGGTCATTATTTATATATATATATATATATATATATATATATATATATATATATATATATATATATATATATGTGCAAATCTTACATGAATGTGTGATAGCGGATAAATGACGTTCGTATTTATCTGCACACACTCTCAGACGGAATATAGCATAATGTCAAAAATAAATTATAATCCTACGATTACATAGGACTGGAGAGAAATATTGCTCGGTTCTGCCGGCATTTTCGCGTTTGGACAGATTATGCATTAGGATTGACACTGGCTGGCTGAAATAATGATATTGTCGACAAATCTGACAGAATTCTTCCTCGGTAGTGGTCGTATTAATTTCTGCCATCATTTTATTTTTTGTAAAGATTAATTTAATATAAAATGTTCTGTGTGACGAGTAACAATTTTTTTTTATTCGCCTCGGAAGTCGTGTTTCCGACATAACAGAGTTTCTTCCTGATTCTGTCCCTCTTAGAGCAATACAAAAGCTATCGTCTTCGTTGCTAGTCCACGAAACTGTTTTATGTAAGAACTGCACGAAAAAAACGGTTTACAATTTAGAATTACTTTCACAAGTCCACCATCAAAGACGGACTCCCACGTATACATCTGACGAGGATGTAAAAATTGCTCGATCTCATTCCATTTTGGGTTGCCTCAAGCGCTAGTTAGTAAACATATGCAAGTTGCAAGACGTACAGATTATAATAAGAGCTCCCAATGAGCTTTAAAAAAGATTCCATAATAAATGAGCTTTAATCTTTTAGTACGGATTTAATGATGCTATTTTTACCTACTTACACTTTAAAAATGTAGATATTTGTTTGATTTATTCAACATTAAATTTATAAAAACACACATATATATATATATATATATATTATTGAGTTTGATCTTGACATTTGTCAATTTTGTATTACTATTGTATAAAGTAGAGAGAAATAAGCCGCGTGAAAAGGGAAAAATCAATTGTTAACATTTTTGCAGTCATACATTGAAAATCTCAATATATTTTGTAGAATATTAGGACACGACGTATTTGAAAGAAAATACTACCAAAATGTATTGCAATAATCTAATCAGTTTAGTACCATGTTGAAGTTTCCCCAGAAATTACTGTATATAAAAGCGAAGCAAAAGGAAAAAACTTGACCAGTGCAATACTAGATACGATTATTCTTTTTCCTATTCACCCCCCCTATATATATATATATATATATATATATATATATATATATATATATATATATATATATATATATATATATATACGCGCTCTTCAGCAGAACTCGAATTTGCGTATCGGCTGAGCAGTAGGAAATATTCGTTAAATCTGACGTGCTTTAACCAAATCGCCCACGCAACAAATATTACGGTCCAACAAAGTCAGAAATCTACCTTTAAGTGAGATTTTTCTCATGTAATGATGGTGATGCATATCTTTTATATTATATTTTTAATACGAAATTCTTAACATACTTTTTTTCATGAAATATTATTTCATTTAAATTCTGATGTAAGGTTTCATGGAAAATACTGCATATTCTGACAAGGTAAATTGATGGACAATTCAACATAATCTATTTAGTCGCAAAAATATACAGAGATAGATCATATAAGTTTGAATAGCTTCAATCATTATTCACTCGACATTACTACATATTCTCTCTTAATTTAATATATATAGATGAGTGGAGGATAAATATTTTTGGTGTTATTCACGAAGCTTTTATCGTAGGAAAAATGTAGCCAGTCCATCGGCGTTTGTGAAGTGGCTTTAGCTCTGAATTTATCAAAATAAGTTTGTGTGTATGTATGGTGGTTATCTTTAACAGTATCCGAATTAAAAGAGTAGTTATTGATACGAAGTAAAAAAGCTAAAAGAAACGCCGCCTTTCGTCTGATTCCAGTTAGTCAATGCATTTTATTTGCTTAAACGTCATTTTAATAGATACTTATATTTAAATAGATGCTCTGTTTTTATTATTAAACAGTATGTTTTTTTTTTATTTAGGCGTGTCAGCCATATTATTCGAGAAACCTTTTAAAAAAAATATGCACGCTTCGGCAGTGGAAACACGTTCGGGTCCTGATCGACTGATCCGATCACGCAATTTAATTATTTATTAACCCCATTATCCTCAGAAAAAGAAACCCCAAAGCATTTTCTTTTCACACAGTTTGGTCTTTTATTCTGATCGGAAGAAGCCAATATCAATAGTTGCTGCAAAAAACGCTTTGTCTATAGCTTTTTAACTTTGTCTCATATTGATACAAATGCTTTTAAATGTGGTAAATTACCTAGAACAAATGTTAAATATGCGTATGTTTTTAATTGTTCAAATGAAGCGCACGTCCGCTCAATAGGCTGAATCATCCCAATCGTGTATTGATATATACTTTCCATAACTGAAGTCCGGTCATTGATATCACAGTCTGGACGTCAATTTGTGACATCAAACTTCTATCCAGTGAGACTTCACTAGTATATACATAGCTAGCAAAGGAGTTTTCATCCGGAAAGATTGCGTTGACAGACCAGACCTAAATAAAACTGATCGATTAAATGGCAAACATATCTTCAATGCAAAAGAAGTTTTATTACCGTGTTAATTCTAACTTTCCATTCGACTTAATTTTTATTTTCTTAACGTGAAAACATTTCTGTAGTTTTTACCCTGTATCAGTTAGAGAAGACGTTAACAAATTTAACCCGAGAAAGAAGGATAATGTCCCAGTCAAACAGGTCATGGGGATATTCTTTATAACGTGAACTGATTTACTTAAACAAAGTCGTATGGCCGAGCGATATCAGCCCAGTGTTATATAAGTTAGTCATGACATCATATGATAGATTAGAAAATTAAATATTGCTTCTAAAAATATAAGGACGTCAAATATTCAGAAATGAATTAGCCTATATATTTATAACTATTATCATGAATATATTTTGACAAGTTGGCGAATTTAACATTTGAGTCTATGAATGAAATAGGTTGTCACTACAAATTCTACGTATCTCTAGGTATTTAGTTAAATCATATATTTCGTCTAGTCATGATTATCTAATAGTTTACGCATACTTTTCTAGTACAACGAATATGATTTAGCCTTCATTATCTTAAGATAGAAATCTGAAAATTATATGATATGGCGTATGCGTTTATTTTTAAAAGATTTGTTAATTTAAATTGTAAGGTTTGAAGCTTGAAAAGTTTGTCAAATAAAATCACGTTTTCAAATATGTGTAAAGGATTTTACAATAAACAAAAGAAAGTAATAATTTTGTTGCGTATAAAAAGGTTCCCTCTATTATTTTATTCATATTACATCTTATATTTTGTAATTGTATTCATTTACCTCCCAAAAATATTATAAAGATATTGCTTATATGATTATAGATGTATATATGCCTATATACGTGTATTATCAGTATCATCATCAATCATATGATTGAATTCGACCGTAAGGTCGCTGAATAACCAAGCAACTGAACAAGTTCCTCCCTACCTCTCGTTTTTCCGCCAATGTCCGGTCTGTTTTTATGTATCAGTATGCGTGTTTTTAAAATTAATAGGCACACACATATTTCTATGTATTTCGTAATATATACTTATCGAAGAGAAAGTTGTACACCTAGCATGTTGATCGTATAGCAGATTATGCTCCCATTAGTAGAGACTTCATTTTCTCATCCATCAGATGCCGTCTTCAGTTAGCTGCTTTTATCTCGGAAAGAAAATGTAGCAATAAAATAATCTCGTATATACCGTATGAAGACGAAAAATAACGCTCCATTTCAAATGTCATCAGCATTCCGACAAACAGGAAAATAGACCAAAAATTCTGTTTAAATCTATCTAGTCTATGTTTTGCGTGTGTTCAAGCGTATATGAGAATAAATGGTAGTGAAATTTTAAATATAACGTATTGCAGCCAAACTAATCATTATAAACAACGCTATTGTTTTCTCTGTAGTGGTCAATATACAGATGATGATGAGTCTATATTGATAAAGTATTTGTAAATTTTTATCCTAAATATAAACTTTGGTAAAAAATCAACATCTTTTACTAAGTGTTTAAAGGAGTGCTTAAGATAAAAATTTCCCAAAATTTTCTGATATTTCAAAATGTAGAATTAATATTGTTTAAACAAATTACCTTGCTCTATGGATTACTTATAACTGCTTTAATATGACCGATGAGAAAACAGAGCATGTGATCATGCAAAGTGTACTTTGATCCAGCAAAGTAAGCTAGTTCAAAAGCAATATATGGAGGTGAAAATGATCTTCAATAGATTCGTCAAACCGAAATAATTATATAGATGTCTTGGGAGACTCGAAGATATCGAAATTATCACCTATATGAAAGCATTTTCTCAGATCAATGATTAAGTATAACTTTAAACGAAAGAAGGATTTCCGTCTAAATGAAGACAATCATCATGTCACACAATATACTGGATTCAGGATATCACAAAGTAAGCGCTGTAACAAACCAGAAATCCTGGTCTTTTGAAAAATCCAAACTTGGGAAAATATGTAACTACAAGAGCAAATAATAGTTTAACGATGGTAACTTTCCACAATAGGCGATATTCGAGCAGAATGCTTTTAATACAAACATTTTCTAAATTTCAAGGCGGGTGTTGGTAACTATTTAGTAAATAAAGTCGGAGTGTTGCCCGCATTAAAATGATTAATTTGAAAATTACTTTTACCATTTATCTATGGATGAATCTACCGTCGTTCTTTGTCTTATGAGAGTGCATCAGTTCAGTTCTTAGAACCGGACAGCCAGACTATACGCACATATGATAGGATTATATTGGCAAAGGTTTTCGTAAGACCAATCGCACTTTCTGGAAGAGCCGAATACAGAAAGCGTGTCATAAGTTTCTCAAACGGCATTCCTCATGTTTTGAATTCAGTGTTGTCCTTCTCTTAGATCGGTTACCAACGCGGTCTCCCCTGCTATTTACCAATGACTTTGGGTATAAGATATAGATTTATAGCTTTCATGAGGGCATTTGCACGCTAAAGAATGTAGCCAACGTATTAAGCGCGAAATTGAATTTCAATAGTTGAAATTTAAATGTTGTCTTATCTTGATATGAAACCTTGAAGTGATCTGTACGCGAAGAATTTAGTAGTATCATCTGTAGTGTAGACTATTTAGAAAGTAGTTAGCCATAAACACAGATTCATACGTAACTGGCGTTTGATATATTTACTAATTTGGCCTTGTGCCACATTTTGTACTATTGTACGAATAAATAACGATATATTTACTAATATACATTTATGTTATTATTCTATGCTTGTTTGTAATTCCGTAAGCACATTAAGCCATATATATATATATATATATATATATATATATATATATATATATACAGAGAGAGAGAGAGAGAGAGAGAGAGAGAGAGAGAGAGAGAGAGAGAGAGAGGATGGATGCCCATGACTGATATTCTCAGACGCGTAATTAGAGAAAACACCTAACTTTTCTCTCTGGATTTATTCTTCTACTGTTTCCACACACTGGACAAAATCAAGCAGACAGACATCTATCTCTTAAACTTTTTATACGTCCTTCCGTACTCAATTTTTGGCATTTAATCACTTCTACGATATCTTGTTCTGTATTCCGATGCATTTCCAGAACCTTTTCTTCGATCTTTCTTTACTAGTGATTTCTTGAATTCTTCTCAAGATGTCTCTACTATAAGTCAATTCTGCCGTTATGCTATTTTCCAGTTCACATTTATATTTAAATCATATTGGCACGTTGATTTTCTTTATTCTCCCTCATTTTCAGATTACATGATTTCCCGCCATTCCTTGAACGCTGTTTCCCGGAATTTCATGATCGTGTTCAAATGTTACAATCTGTTCACATTTCAGGTCTTACTGAACTTCTACATGTGCGCCCACTAATCAGCTGGCTTATATCAGAACATTACAATAGTTTTAATTCTGTTGATTTTTAGCTCTAAAATATACCGTTCATTTGTCCATTTTTTATAATCCCTACACAATAACTATGATATTAGGAAAATATCGATGGAAAAATTAGTAAAATTAGGAGGGAGTAGAGATGATGGAGGGGTACTCGCTAATGCTGAGCAGATAGTTCGATTGTTATTATAGTTTAACCAGGAATTTTAATTTATACTTCTTCATCCCCACGTTGATAAATTTGACAGAATTTCGATTTAATGGAAGCCTAAAGGCGTTTGACAGAATTCTGTAAAATTACTTAGCATCTCTCGACACTTTCATTTTAGGATGCCTAGGGCAATAGGGATTCGCCTTGATTTTTTTTTCTATATCGGAAAAGGTTTATCTACTTTTGTGGTGAGCAAAAGCCGATGGCGATGGACAAATTTTGCTTCTTATTAACTCTCCTGGCTTTCTGGTTTTACCAAGTGCTATTTATCAATACTCTCACACGAAAGAAATTTGTTAGTTTCGAGTTTAAAAGTGTCCTGCACATGCATACGACCAGGATAAACATGCTCAGTTCATTCTGCATTTTCCTATTAGGACGCCACCAGAGCCAGGGATTTATCTATCTCTATTCTCATAAAATCGGAAATATGTTGCCTCGGGTGATGTAGCCATGGAATTCATTATATTATATTTCTTATAAGCATCATAGGACTTATTGAAGATCGAGTTGACTAAGGAAATTTCCAACTGCGAGACATTTGCTAAAGGATGTGCAGGTATTGCTAGAAAATGGAAATATATATGTCAGGGTTTTTAGATCATATAAAAATTATCGAAGATTTTTACATCACCAACTGCATAGATGTCTTTTGTGAGAATGATATACAAAATTACACTATATAAATATAAAATATAAAAAAAGATAGCGGTAAAATAATATCATCTGAATTAAAGACAACAATATTTATTGCAGATTTATATCAATCGCATTCGACGACACAGATGCCTAAACATGGCGCAAAGTTTGGATTGTTTTCCAATACTTAACTTAATTACACCCAATACCTGAGCCAATTATTCAATAATTTTCATTTCATATCACAATTTCACTTCATATTCGAGGGAGATTTTCAAATATATAAATATATATATATATATATATATATATATATATATATATATATATATATATATATATATATATATATATATTATATATATATATATATAGGACTTACCTATGGGATAATCTTCTGCCCAACTCCACAATTTGTTTTCTTGACCATAAGAGGAAGTAAAAGAAGAAAAATACTAAAATCTACAAATAAATAAATAAAACAGAAGAGGATAGTAAAACACCTCGAAAAAAAATCAATAAAACAAGAATGATACTTGTGCCCATTCCCCTAAAAAAGAAAATAAATAAATACCTATACATAAACATACACATACACATAGTAGAAGCCAATAAGGAACTGACACTGACCAGACATGGAGAGACTTTAATAATTGTTTATAAGAGCAATTCAAAATTACTGTGAATCCAGTGAATATTTTCTACTATATTTTTAAATGTGTACAGAGAATTAATTTTAATATTCATAGTTTTTGAATCTTCAGTGAATTTCTTTCATATCAAGAAAAAAAAAGACATAGTCCTTAGTTTAGTTTAAGCAAAAGGTGAATCCATTTGGCATCTATTTCTAGTGAAATATACATATTCACTATTATTTTTTATACGACTAAATTGATATATTGACGCATTATTATTTTTATATTGAACACTAAAACGAGGCTATGTAGCAGTCGCCTGTTCTTCATATTTAAAATATTATTTTTCTTTAAAAAGACACTTAAACTAGCATATTTGGATAAATTGAAAGCCAAACGCCTACATCTCTCGTGTAATTTTTAATTTTATTTTGCAGCCTTTTACTTATATTTTTCATAAGAACATCCTCATATTTAAATAGAGAAATTCTGTACGTCTCAATTAATTTTTGCTTAGATGATTCACTTAAAAATTATTTAAACTGTAATGCATTTTAGTTACCATAGGCCTCAGCAATAATCAAATTTATTTGCATGGTCCTGGTCAATTACTCATCGAAATCAATGCCAAGACGTTTCACTTCAGACGACATTTGAATCACATTTGGATCACTCTTTTATTGAAAATAATTGGATCCAGCTGATCACATTTTACCTTTCTAAGGTATCCAATTAAAATAAATCTACCTTTCGCAGCATTTAATTTTAAACAATTCTTTTTTTGAATAATCCATAATTCATCCAAGATCACTGTTCCTGTTAGAAATGGTTTCTTTTATTTTTTCATATTTTCATCAATAATAAAATTGTGTATCATCGCCAAGCATGAGATATCTACCTCTTTCTACAAAAGCACCTAGATCAGAGACCAACATTGTAAAAAAAATCAGCGAACCCTGAGGCAGAACATTTAACATTTGTTTCCAACAAGATTTCTGACCCCCTTCTCGTTATAAATATTTGGTGTCGGCCACTAAGGTACGAGAAAATCCACTCAAGTGAGTCATCACAGATTCTTACAGCCATAGGTTTAGCAAGTATACGTTGATGGTTAGCTCATTCAAGCAGAATCAAGTAAAACATTCTGAATTATCAATGCATTCATATATATATATATATATATATATATATATATTTATGTATATAAAGATGTGATGTAAAAGTAATTTAATTTTTCTATGTGATTGCCTATAAGGAGATTGTAAAGTGTCAAAATAATTCGATCTTTCAAATAATTAATCATTTGCCTTGCAGTTAATTTTTCTATTACCTTTGATAACAGCAGCAATAAGTTTGTTGGTCGATAATACAAAACACAAAGAGGGTAGCTACTTTTAGGTATTGGCTTAACCAGTGCATTCTTCAATCTGGTTGGGAATTGTTTATTATAATCGTAAAAGCATATACGGAATGTTTAATTGCTAATATCAAGAAGAAATATCACTAATAACCTCTATCGCACAGGCATTAGATTTTTTTTTTGTGGAACGAACCTCCTTTATTACTTGGCACTAACTCACTTTAGAAAATGATGGTCTTTAGGATTTCTTTATCATTTCAATTATCGCAGCGTTTTTATTGTTTAAATGTATAATTCGGCATATTTGGATCAATATTGGAATGATCAATGTTATTACAACGGGATTTAACAATACCAAGGTTTTTCAGGCGTGGTTAAACTACCTAGCATCTTTAAATTTTGTATGATTCTCTCGTTGAAGATCTTAATCTTGGCATTTCTCATTGAGTGGGATATGTTATTACGACGTGTTTTATATATTTGTTCAGTCTCTGGATATTTGTACACTTTAAATTTGTTTTTAAATTTATTTCTATTATTCATTTGTCTTTTAATGTCTCCAATTAGACATGGACGTGTTACTCTAAAACTCCTGCATGTTGCATACTTATCAATAATTTCATTAAGAATATTTTCAAAGGTTGTTATATTCTTATCAATATCATCATCAATCGACAGAATATTACCCCACGGGGCACATAGCATGCCTCTCACAAAAGGTGCTTCATCGAAACTTCTAAAATCACTTCTGGGCTTGGAATTGGGTTTTCTGAATGAATACACCATAAAAATTAAACAATGATCCGAAATATCTGGCGTGTCAACAACACCATGCGCATTAACGTTTTGAAAATTAGTTTTTGGTATGAGATCAATCAATGTACTACTCGATTTCGCAATAAGGGTAGGCTCATTTACCACTTGTGTAAGAGCAAATGGTTCAGAAGAATTAAAAACATCTCAAAGCAGAGGACTCAACATTTAAATGATCAACATTCATGTCACATAAGTACGAGGCAATGTTTATTCTTTGAAGAGCCAAAAAGAAGATTTTCGTGAATTGCAACAAAATAGAGTAGAGAATGAATAGTTTTTTTAAATGAAGATCATTTCAGGTACTAAATCATTAGGGAACTCTATCATTCTCTGTTTGTATTCAGATTGGACATAGACTCCTACACCCCCTCTGCACGACATATTTCTATTCGTGTGAAAAAATATACATTAGGAGTATTACTAGAAATAAAGTCCAAATCATGTAAAATCTTAATAATTTCGTGGAAATTCTTTGTTATAGAGCGAACTCTAATGTGTGTAACTTTTAACAAATTATCCTCTCCCGCAATCTTTTCCTTTTAATTTTGTAAGGATTAGGGAAGTTTTTACTAAAAGGCACCGCACTTGGTCCATTCAAGTCAAAAGTTGATTGAGAAAAAATCAAATTCCTCGTTTATCACAATGTTATCGCCTTAGTGAAGTTGAACATCTATGTTAGTCATAATCTATAAAACTTTGATACAGTATGCCTTGCAGCAACTTCAGAATATTCATCCATCATTATAAGTGTAAAATGTAATATATGGCTAATAACATTTTACTAAATACATTATAGAAAATATTTGAAATTCTATATAATAACTAATATAATAAGAATGACAAGTAATCAAAGTAGGTTACGTTAGAACGAAAACAAAATAAAGCAAAAGAGTGAAAATAGAGTAAACAAAAATGCAGTACATAAATATAATTCATAATTACTCTATGAAAACTGAAATCGTCGTATTGTTATTTCTGGTAGAGATATAGTTTTAATAACTTATAAAATTTTTACGTACTTACAATGAAACAAATTAACACATTCGAACGAAGTTTCATCATGATTTCCAGTGGCACTAGAACACGTGATTGTCTGTCATATAGGATTGAAATGTATTATATGCATGCATATAATTTCTAAAAAGGGATATTTCTACGCGTCTTTCTATCTGATTAGTACGTGTATTTGAAATTTTAAATGATTTTTGTTTTATGTTCAACGTGAGAATAGAGGAAATGAAATGCATTTTTCTCATTTGATACTAGTTTATTTCCACAAACAGCAAATTAAATTAAGTATTTTTTTATGGCAATGGTGGCATTGTTGAGGGTTCTGGTCGTAAGTGTTTCGCTCGATTCAGAATTGGAGATTTCGATCTGAGAATAACGAGGAACTTCCTACAAACTGGAGTCGTTGCTGATAATCAAATCGACTCAGTGCTTAACAATAATCCAGCTCGAACGAAACAAGACATCGCATATATACTCCAAATATCTCTTGTAAAACTTGTAAACAATTTGGAACCACTTGTATAGATGAATCGCTACCATGTATGTGTAACATTAAAATTTGACGAAAAAGAATTGAAACGACCAAATTTCTATCTGCGACTCCTGGCTGAAACAAATAAAACGACCTCAGTTTTGAAAACATTAACTGCTAGATACCGTCTCGTTGCAGACAAGCACAATCGGTACAACACCCGCCGTACCTGCACCTTAGGATTTCCACTTATTTTAATTTCTACAAAATTATGCCAGTGGAAATAACTTCAATATTGTGGAAGATAGAAAAAAAGATGGAATCAGAAATCTACCTCAAGAGTGGGGAAATGTACTGGAACAAAACGACACTTATGCGGGTGATAATAATTATGTACAAATATCTAAATATTATATTTGTAAATTCAATTAAAAGGCTACGAGCTTCCTTCCGACAAAATATTTACAGAAACAAAGGAAAATATTACACTTAGAAACTCGCAACAATCCTGTTCCTAGCAAAAATAACAGTTAACTTGATAAAAAAAGAAAGAAAATTATTGGATTAAACAATATAAAGATCACTCGCACAAGCGCGTACACAATCTTGTCCACACTCAGACAGTGACACATATGAAAAGCAATATCCAAAATGCATCTCGCACCAAATAGAGAAGACAAAACAAGTAAAGGAAGAGAAATGTTATGGAATTAATCTAATGATAAATCGGAGAAAATTAATAACATTGATGAGTAGGTAAACGCTAGTTAATTTAAAATAACCAACTAACTAATCGAAATATAGCCAATTCTATCATTGTAGAGAACGGTATACCGGGAAGACATAGGTTTAGATTCCTCCAGTATAAATAGAATATTAGTTTAACATATTGATCTCTAGTGAACTAAGCCTTCATCTCATACATATGTTATTGTGATTATTTACATGACCTAATTATTCTGAGATAAATAAACTTATTTAAGCCAAATTTATCGTTTTTCGTCGAGTGTTATTCTGCTTTAAAAATGCATATAATTTAGTCTGTCAAAATCTTTTACTATTCTCAAACCGAGTAGCTGATTCTCCGATCCCAATGTTTTGTCACTTCGCTCTTGACACTCTTAAAGTCGTTATCATAAATGAGGGAAGACCAGATCTGCATAAATTAGCACCCTCTTGTGCGCTCATATAACGATTCATTTGAAACATTAATTTCTGCTATTTTCGCAGTATGAGTATTGGACACAGGTTAATCAGAGCATTTAAAATAATTAAATCTAATTTAGATTTCAGTTATTCTCTATTCAATAAATGGGGAGAAATTGCAAATTCTAATTTCTTCTTAATGGAAAAAGACAATAAATATATTTCTCATAAAAGTTTCCATTATTTAAATTATATTTTCATTTCTTAACTCAGAATATTGATTATAATAATAAAATCTTTTCTTTTTTTTCTTAAAATGCAATATTGATATTTAATCTTCATTAAAGCAATGCGAGACTTTTCATGATTCTGGTTTTGATTCTTGATAAAGCAAAATGGATTTATATTGAAATAACATTAATTAGTTTTTTTTTTATTTATTGAGAATTTCCTTCCAATATCCTGTATTTAAATTATGAATCTGAAGTTTCGTAAGCAGGCATTTATTTTTAATATTTTATTTTCTATAACTATGCAATGCCTATCAAAGATTATTTGAGAAAAATAAATTGTAAAAAAAATAGTACAGGATTAATTCAGACATATAATTTATATATTTTCGTTTAGTTATAAAATTTAGAAATCAAAGACTAAATGCACGATTGATTGAAAATATTTAGTGAAATTAACGACCGATAATAATGTACATATGGCAAAATTGAACAGTTCCTCATTAGAAACTTTTCAAACAAAACACCAAGCAAATTCTTTCCATCTGGTAGTGAATAATGACGTTATGTTCTTTATTTCTTACAGTGAATTTTTGCATATTGAATAAGCACATTTCTCATAGTGAATATTAGCAAACATGTATTCCGTAGAAAACGTCACTGAGGTCGCTACAAAAGGTCACGGTCGTAAGAAACATAAAGAATAGAAATGTTGAAAGAGTGGAAAAAGAGAGCTTAACCGGTCAGTATATTTAATATATATATATATATATATATATATATATATATATATATATATATATATATATATATATATATATATATATATATATATATTTTATAAAAAAAGATTTCCACTCGTTTGTTCTTTCTTACAATACGATCACTGAAGTTAAGCAAAGTCGAAACATGTCACTTAACACTTGGGAATACCAGGTTCTGTAGGCTTGGATGTACGGGTGCTGTAATTGTTTACGACACAGGATTGGAAATCGCAGATCCGTGTTTCGATTTCTGTCGGTGTCGTTATATTCGCTAACGAGCAAATATCTTTAGGAAGTGTATGAATCAGTCGCTTCTGCACTTCCCGAATACGTGTTAATTAGTAGACCTTGCATCAGTTAATCATTAATATCTCAAAAGCATTATTGCAATTTTACAAAATTTTCTGATTTAAATAATCTGTAAAAGCTGATAAGCCGTAATAAAAAAAATAAATCTAGATCTGATGAATTATACAGCAATGGGCATAAAAAGTTGTGGTAAAAGCAAATGAAAAACCAATGTGTTAGTATCCGCATTATGTTGCTAACTGGTTATTCATAAATATATGAGTTATTTTTCATGCCAGATGCGTTCACAACGTACTCGATTATAAATATTCCAAGCTCCCTTTATTTATTTAGTGAATTACTGTGGTATATTGGGGAATATTTTGGACAGTTTATCCATTGCCTGCTTCACAATGTTAAACTGGCTGCCAACGAATACTACAGATACCGGTGTATATCCTACTATATACACCATAGTAGTGGATTGTCAAGAAATTCATTCATGCATTTCCAAAGCCATTAGTGAAAAACGGAAAGGAAGAGAAGAAAACGGAACTTTAAATCGACTCGCCGATTCAATTTCCGGTGCCAATAAGCGTTACACTAGACATCTCATGTGTATATATCAATAACTGCATGGCAAGCACAATCAAATTACTGATGCATAAATATCAAGCTTTTATAAACTAGGTAGCCCTGGTTAGTGTAGTAAATAAATCGGCCCTTCAGAATTTAAGCAAAATATAAAGAGATACGAAAATATCGTTAGAAATAAACAAAAAAAAATGTCGTTAACTTCTAATTATTATAGGACAGTTATACGTAGCAACAGAAAGATACAGTTGGAATTCCTTGGGCATATAATGCGGAAATGAAGCTTGGAAAAATTGACACTCATGGGGTTAATTGATAGCGAGAGGGGCAGAGGAAATCAGCGCATAACCTAACTAACGGCCTTTTGTAAATGACTAGCAGAATACAGCTTAGGATATATCGAAAAAATACTATATTTACTAAAGGTGATTGAGGACAGGAAGGTGAAAACTGCCTGTCATCTGACAGGTCGAATATAGCAGTATATATTAGATAATGCTCTTCAAGTTAAAGTAATTTCAGCGAGCACAAGATCTGTAGATCTACTGAGGAGATCATGCGCAGTGAATGTGAATATGTAGAACTGAAACTGAAAGCAAATTACTGCTAGCAAACCGTAAGGGTGGACTCACTTTACTGGCACGTCTTACGAAAGATGAACAGATGGAGAAAGAATCAGGTCATAACAAATTTAAGAGATTTCCGAAAGAATAGCAATATATATATATATATATATATATATATATATATATATATATATATATATATATATGTGTGTGTGTGTGTGAGTATAGATATACATACATACACACACACACATATATATATATATATATATATATATATATATATATATATATATATATATAATAATGTATTTATTTAAAAATATGATTCCATCGCTACATAATAGTTTTCATGTTTCAAAACAAGAGCCGAAAACTTCAATATAATTATTAAAATTAAATTGAATTAAAGTACCAAGCGCTGTTCCATCTTCAAGGGAAAATTTTTGAACAACTAATTCTTGAAATTTATGCGTTATTATAAGCATATTCATTATTAAAATTAAAATTACTATGGTAACGGCTAGAACAATTATTTAAAAAAGATATATGTATATAAAATATATATATATATATATATATATAAACATTATGTTTATTAGTCACACGTGTTTCTGTAGACGTGTCCCTTTCTTACACAATGTAATTAAATGCATACCTGACAGGATTTCCAATTACTTAGTTTAAAAACCGGGATGTCTATTCAAACACGTATATCTATTAAATATAACATTTATACGAATGATGGAAGAAAAATACAACCCATTATTTCCTTAGAAATTACTACACGAAGAGAGAAAAAGAAGAAAGAGAGATGCCTGGGAGAAAAAGAGGGAGATAGCTGCCGGTGGGTGGTGGAGAGAAATAGAAACGACTTGCAATATTGTGCTATGTTATACCTGGTATTTACATTAGCTTTAAATGTTCATGGGTTTTATTTGAAAGTGATACGTTTCTGACATTTAATAAACACAACTTATTTCGTTCCAAGACAGCTTCTTAGTATTAAGATGGATTTACGTTACTTCCCCGAATATGGATAGAGTGCCTATAAAACAAAACTCACCGTTAGAAGCTTTCAAACGAATAAATCTGACATTCGTCAGTAATAAGTAAATATAGTCGCAACGATGTTTGGAATAATTCGATTTTTCCTTGGTAGATTTGATGGTTTATTAAATATATATAGACCTTATTTCCTGTTTTCAAAGGTGTATGTAAACTAATTTTTTGGGATAAACTTTTTTTTATAATTTTTATTAAAGTATTTAAAATTAAAAGGGCATGAGCTTTTCTATTCGATTAAGTCTTCTTCCTTTACATATTTAAACGTTTTCACAGAAATATAAAAACAAAAATTTTCGAGTACAGTATATTACACAATTGTGTTCTTCATTCTTTTTTAAAAAAAATAAAAATAACGGAGCACTTTTTAAATTTCTATAGCATATGTTTGTCTATTTTATATATAAATATTTACATGGTTAAAATATTATATATATATATATATATATATATATATATATATAAGCTTTTCACCCCAAGCAAGGCGGGAAGCCACTAGGACGCAAGGGTTTACAGAAGATTTGGAGCAAGATCAGATAGGAATGATAGAGGAAAGGATGAGGAGAAGGATAGAGTATAGACGAACGCATCTGGAGATGTCGATTGACATTACATTTGTATAGTTGGAGATTATAGCTCTCAGAAAAACTGGAGTAGGGAAGGAAGTTCCACAGGCGAGAGGTGCGAGACATGAAGCTATTGGAGTAGAAGAGACACCTACATTTAGTAGTTTCGACTTGAAAGGGTGAGAGCGGGATGCCAGCCTCGTAGGGCGCTTGAATTCATGAAGTCTAGGAACCAGCGAATGCAGATCCTCGGAGCAATTACCATGAAAGAGAGAGGCGACGGTGCATCTGTGAGAGAGTGACTATAGACGAGAAGCCAGAATAGGGTCAATTATATTGCATATCCTCCTCTAGAGCTTATCAAGAAACGCGAGGTAAACAGAAGGGGCTCCTGACCATATATGGCAGCAATACTCCATGCAAGGATGAATGGTTGATTTGTAGATCTGAAGGATCGATTCCGGGGAGAAAAATTTCCTGGCGCGGCACAGGGAGCCAACTTTCCTTGCAGTAGACGAAGCAATTGACTCAATGTATTTGTTCCATCTCAAGTCAGCAGTCAACGTGAGACTGAGCAGCTGCAGAGAGGTGCTCTCGAGAAGTTGAGCGTCAGACATTCTAATAGAGGCAGGGAAGGATCTCTGTGCTGATTAATAGAGAGCAGTTTTATATATATAAATATATATATATATATATATATATATATATATATATATATATATATAAAAAGATAGTTGGATATGTCAATTTATGCAGAATAAAGAAAAACGGGTTATTTGCAGTCATGCTGTGTACTAGTTGGTGATATATGCAAAGATGTAGCTTAACAGTAATTTATCATTAAATATTTTATTTGTAAGAATTTATACTATCACAATACAGGCATCGTTCTATTTGCCATTTTTCTACAACTTTCACTGTTTTTGTGTATTTACTACTAAATTAATGGTTACGATTTCTGTATAATACTATATAAAACCCGGTAGAAAGCTGGATAGCTGGAATACTTATTCCGGGAAATAACCCCCAAAATTATTAATCCGCTTCATTTACCAAACGTTGAAGTGTAAGTCAACCAACACACGTTTCTTCTGTTCGCTACAACAGTGTCACTGCTCTGTCGCTCTGTCAAGGACGTTTTTGAGCTCGAGTAACAGATCAAATTTGCATGTGCGCCAAAAAGAGTCTTGCGAAAGTATCCGACTCTGTGATCTATCGTTTTCTTAAATATACGTCTCGCAATATTGCCATTTTCTTTTTGGGATAATTTACACGCGAGACACGTTCAAATTCACTTTCTACCAGGAGATACGCCATTTTATGTCGTGTTCTTCCGGTTTGCCTTATTTCCGATATCATCCTCTCTGTCTGCAGGTGAACTTTAAAAGCAACAGCGTCATTGAGTAACTCTCAGAGGACGTTCTATTTCCGCCATCTTCTGATGCAAAAGATTCGTACCATGGTTGCGGATCTCACATAGGGCGCAGTTCCGTTAACCAATATTGTGATACCTATCCGCATCGAATCGCCCTTTACCGAATCTGCTGGTACGTTGACTCTGCGAGGCCTTGACCCAGACTCTGTCTCCCATCTGTTTCGGGTGATTTACATTATTGGAAGGCGGTAGTAACGCATTTTTCACTTTCACGCTCTGTTCGTACTGGTAAATTCCGTTCGCTGGTGAGATTAACGGTTTGGAGTCATCTTTCGGGGTGACATTGTACCAATTCAAAGCTTCCTGATTGGAGCACTGAGTTCTGGCTGCAATTCTTTTAATGGTGAGGTGACATCACTCTGAAATACCATTAACTTGGGGAACGTAGGCACGTCGGTATCGCACCCGCACTTACCATTCGTCACAAAGGTCCGAAAGCCTCGGCCACAAAAGTTTGGGACATTGTCTGTCATTATCTCGAACTATCGGCTGCGTTCACAAAATACTGCCTGTAGCTGTCATATGAGAGTCGATGCATCTCGGCGTGCCAGCGCACACCAAACAGTGAAACACATCAGACCACAATCTGTGAGTGTTAAGAAATGTGTGCCATTGTAGTGTGTGACGTCCATACGTCATCGCCGCCATTTGCTATCCACTTCAATCTCCTCTTTTACCAAGAGACTGAGTCTGGGTATATCGCCTGACACTCCTTGCAATTTTGTATTGCTGACACGACGACTGCTTTTGTAGTCATGATTTCCACTCTTTGGACAAATTAGGCTGTATGCCGAAATCCAGAATGTCCACTCTGATGCTGTGTGGCACGGATCTTCTCAGGTGAAAATTCGTCCGTTAAAATAGACCAGATAATCGGCAATGGGTCGGACCCTTGTTTGATCATTTCAAACCACCTTTTTGACAAACGATTTAGCCCATCCGCTAGATTCTGCTCTAACGCAATCAAGGTGACTTCAACATCCTTCGTCGTATTAACATCTAGCTCGAGGATTTGTTACTTGTTCTGGATTTGCCCGTCAACGTGTCGGTCAACCAGTGATAAACACATACTGTGTCTCTATATAGGTGCACTACTTTAGATTGCCATTGTAATGCTAGGTTAAGACCATTTAGCGTGGCGTCGAATTCCGCCATATTGTTTGACGAAGCCAGGATACGTCTTTCAGAATTTCAGAATCATTTTTTTTTCAAAATCACGTCCGTCGCCAGAGAGCTTGTGCCAATCCATGCATTAAATTCTTCTTTAGTTACGCACTAGTCACCTCGAGCTGGATCATTTTGGTACACGTTGGTTACTTCGACTATCATCGCCTTGAGAGGGATGTCTTCCACTGTGTCATACCCTCCCTTTTTTACCGCAGTTGATCGCCTCTTCATTACTGAAGTTTTTGCACGAAGCATAAACAGGAAAGTGTTCTACTAACGACGCGTAATTATGAGAGGGAGTTCCGGAACCGCACTCCCTCGCTTTCACCGTAGTTTTGTGATCTCCCCAGATATCATGGCCCTATACTAGAGCCCCATCTTTCAGGCGATTGGGATCCTTACTGGTCAATCCGAAGAATTCTCCGCTCTCTCGGCTGGGGCTTTAGAATACGCCGACTGCACATTTGATGGGTAATACCCAAAATGGGGCCACTTGTTTTCGGTAGATGGCGATCCGTAATATCTGGAGATGGCATCCTGGTGGCTGAGGACTTCAGGAGTAACAGTTAGTTACTTCTGATTCCTGACATATCACTTTGGCCGTTACTTGTACTAGACAGTGATTCGGAGAGGCTCAATCCTACAATCTAGAGCCTATAACTATATCAATTTATGGAATACTTAATAACTAAATACAATGCACCAAATATATACTGGGATGTAATACCATTTGTACCCAATTTATAGGCGTTAGAAGGCGATGTCTTGAGGTTATTCAGTTCAAACAGATCTACACTTAGACATTGCTGTGGACATTTCAGTTTTTACACTTATTTGGGAAGTACAACAAATTGTTTAAAAGTTGCTTAAAGTCTCTCTCGAATACGAGTAGACTGGTTTGTTTATCTCCCCCTTGACACGCCACAATATTGGGCTCCGAAGTGGATAGGAAGCACAGGCAGTGAATCTTAAAAACACAAACATTATGAATAATGAAAATAAAAGAGCCCAAGAGATGTCTTTTACAATCTTATTGTGAAAAAGAAATTAATATGGATTTTCTAATATTTTCTCTACTCAGGTCCTTACAAAAACTTCGTTTGTAAAACTTTCCCCTTTCTTAATTGACAAGGTATTATCCAGTAGGATTAATCCTACAACAGTTAGAAAGTTGAGAAACAACAATTTGCTGTTTGAGGTGGAACAAAAGAAATACGCCAAAAATATAATAAAGATGATAAAATTTATGAAGATTATGTCAAAATTAAAAACTTCCGTCATAAAGATTGAATACATCTAAGGCATTCATTATACGTAAAGACTTCTCTCTGACCACACCTGAGGAAATTACATCTAACTTAAAAAAATCAAGTTGTCAGTGATTACCATAGAATCTGAATGAAAGGAAAAGAGGAATCAATTATAACTGACACATATATCCTTACATTTGGCACATCTGAATATCAAATAAATAAAAATACGGTATATTATTGAACCAGCGGAACAATATATCGCTTCTCCATAAAAAAGCTTTAGGTACCAAATTTTAGATATCATAGGGATAGCTGCAGTCGTCGCCCACTTTATAAAAAATGTGGCTAAATAGATTCAAACCACACGGAAGAAGAAATCTATGAAGTAAGATGTGCTAACAGCCAGAAAAGTAACACAGCATACTCAAGAACATGGGATTTCCTGAAAAAAGAATGAGAAATTGTCAAAGAAAAATATAAAAGAAACATCCCATTTTCAGAAACAAAGCAAGTAGTAGGTTACATGAAAGGACCTGCCTGCGAAAAATAATGGGAAATAAGTCTACAAATAATGTCGGCCAGCCTGACATATACAGAACCCTCATTGAGAAGTTCATACAGTTGGGAGCAAATGATTAGCTCAAATTTCAAACTTACCTAAATATCAATATTCCAAGGAAATATATTTGGCTGAACCGCAAAAAAAAGACAATGTAAAAACCCAAATAATAAAGACAAAAATATCAAAACGACAGCTGAAAACCAAACTAAACCTACGAAAAATACCAAATCTCCTACGAAAAAAAGGACAGAGTGATGAATTCACCAAAACCAAGGAAAAACACTGAAAAGCTTATCGACGAAACGAATGGAATCAGCCAAACAAAAGCCGGAGATCCACAACAAGCAAAGATGGAGGTGGAAAAACAGATTCTTCAAATGGCTAAAACCTCCAAAATGAAAAAATAGGAAAACGAAATCAAAGCCACATAAGCTAAAGGCACTAAAACTTTTAAACAGCCATGCATAACATAACTCAATTAAACTGTCGTAGAATAAAGGCAAATATAAATGAATTGCTTCTGTTAATAACAGACCTGTCACCGATAGTTTCTTGTGGAAAAATTCATTAAGTTTGATGACAAAGTGAATACAAAAGAATACCAGCAATGCAACCATATTAATGGCACTAGGATTCGTGCACCTGGTGGTACATCTATCTTAGGTAGGAATGATATACCAACCACAAAGTAAAATAAATTTGTCAAATGCTTTACAGGCAACGCTTGTTAAAGTAACCCTCCATAGGCCAATAAATATTTACTCGGAATATATCCCACTAATGAACGAGTAAATGAAGCTGAAATTCATAAAATTATAAGGCAACTCCCTACACCCTTTTTGATACTAGCGGACATTAATTGTCACAGCACCATATGGCGCTGTAATGTCACAAACGAAAATAGAAGGGCTTTAGAAACAATTAAAAACAACAATGATTTATGTATTTATAATTGGCAGCTAGTCTGCAATAGATGTATCCTCATGTGATCCATCAATCTATATGGGTTTCGCTTGGAAGTTTCTGGTGGACACGTGCGGTGGGGACCACTTGCCAATTCTTTTACGAATTTTAGAACATAATGATAAATATCTCTTCGGTGGAATTTAGGCGGAGCGAACTCGAACTAATTTAAAAACCAATGTTCTGATAAACTAGCTGAAGTTAAAAAGTAAAAGGCCTTGGTTCAGTGATGAGTGTAAAGAAGCTATAAAGATCAGAAGAGCTTTGTGAAATTTCAACAAACACTATCCAACGTCTGATTTGTTACAATTTAAGCAATTTCGAGCAAAAGCACGGAAAAAATTACTGAAAGCAAAAACGAACGATGGGAAAATTACGTCAGCATATTTAATTCTACCACAAAACAACAATCTTTATGGGATATGATAAGGAAAATAACTGGTCATCATCATTCTAACGCTTTAAAACTTCTCAATAAATAACTATAAATAACCAGTAAAATTTATATCATTGTTCAATTAGGTAAAACAATCTCTAAAAAATCATCCGTCATGAATTGTAACCACCAAATTCTTAAGCTCAAACAAAAAGCTGAAAAAACAAAAAATAAACTTTAAATCAAATAATAGTGAGAACTATAAACTACCATTCACTATAAAGGAAGCAAATTATTTTTTAAAGAATGTTCACAATACAGCTAAGGGACCAGATGATATCCAGTATCAATTCATAAAACAGATGCCCAACAAATCTTTACAACTGTTATTAATTTTTATAGCAACATATGGGCAAATGGCAACTTCCCAGATATATAGAGACAGTCAGTTATCATTCCTTATTCCAAACCCTGAAAAGGATGACACAGACCCTGAAATCTACAAACCGATAGCACTAACGAGCTGCCCATGTAAAACTATGGAAAGAATAGTCAACAACAGGTTTACTTGATAACTGGAAACTACCGACTAATCAGTGACTATCAATGTGCTTTGAGGAAAAAAAATTGATCACTTAGTACACATCGAAACCTTAGTAAAGGAATCCTTCATTAAGAATGAACAACTCACATCCGTGTTTTTTGACTTAGAAAATGTCCACGACACCAGTAAATTTGGTATCTTGATAGATCAGTAAGAACTGGGTCTAAAAGGAAGGTTGATTCAATTCATAGGTAATTTTCTGAAAGTCCGGAGGTTTCCAGTCCCTATAGGAAGTATGCTATCGGAAATCCACTACGAAGAAGAAGGAGTTCCACAAAGAAGCATTCTTTCGCTGACGCTATTTTGCGTAAAAAATTAACTGCATGGTTAAAACCCTAAACCCATGATTAAATTCTCTCTATATTTCATCTCTGTTGATTATTTTCAACTTATTCACAGATCCCGACATATGAATACCATTGAAAGACAAATGCAACATTGTTTCAATAAAATACACAAATGGGCCACTGGAAATGGATTTATGTCTTCCAAAACGAAAACCAAATTGCACAATGATCTATGTTTAAAATTAGACTGAGCAAAAATTCAAGTAGTGGAACAACACAAGTATCAAGGCATTATCTCTGCTAAAAAAAAAAATAACGTTCATTTCCTAACTAAAATATTTGAAAACAAGATGTAGCAAAGGCCTACAACTCCAGCACATAATAGCCCATACTAAATGGAAACCGATCGACTAACATTAATAAAGTTATACAGATCACTCTCGCTCAAAACTGGATTACGCTAGTTTCATATACGTGGCGGCTAAAAAGTTGTAACTAATAATTTTCAATGAAAATCTATCATCAAGGCCCAGGGGCTTTTAGAACATCACTGGTAGAGAGCTTATACACAGAAGCTACGTAAATACCTCCGCAATTACGGCGCGCTAAATGGGTACTATAGTACTATGTAAAAGTAAAACCATTCTCTAAACTCCCAGCTTATAACAGTAACTTTGAAACGAATTACTGCGCTCTATTCCGACAAAAAGTTAATGCTATACAATTTTACGAACACATGATGGAATACACTGCAGATTTGTTACGTGCCACACTCTAAAATATACAAGAAAAATGCAGCCAATATTCCACAATAGACTATCAAGAAACCCGAAGTTCTGCCAAAGTTACATAGTCTCCCAAAACAAAAAAATGCACCCACTAATATTCCAGGATAAATATCTGGACGTATAGGCAAACTTTTCTATCCATACACCCATCTATGTGAGGGGTCAAAATATGAGGATAAGGTAGTACATGCAGTAGTGAGCCAAAATATTATAAAAAAAAACGCCTTCCAAAGGGAAAATCTATTTTAACTGCAGAGTATCGTGCAATTGTGGAAACTTTCAACATGATCTCAGAAAGTAAAAAAAAAAAAAAATATAATTTTTTTTGGACTCACTATCAGTTATATTGCATTTGAAGGAAACTTATTAAGAAAATATTATGCAAAAGAAGCATTATTAACAAGCATGAAGACCTCAAACAATGCTGGATTCTTAGCCACATCGGAGTCCAAAGGTAATAAGGAAGTAGATCTACCAGTCAGTTCGTGTTTAGATGTGAATATGCATACAAGGATCCAAATCACATGCACAGGTTTTAAGAAGGTTGTTACTAAATACGTCCAAAAGAATGGCAATGGTACTCGGACGGTAACCCACAGCATAAACTCTTTGCAATTCAACCCAAACTAGGAGAATAGAAATCAGCTCTCAGAAAGTCTCGTAAAGAATATGTGGTACTGACCCTCATATGCACTGGTCCTACGAGGATAACCGTCCCGTTCTTACTAACCAAAAAGATCAACCAGTAGGCAAAGCATGCAAAACAGTATATGCTATTAAACATATATTAGCTGAGTGCTCAGCTCTTGCTCTCTCAAGGCAAAAATGCTATAATATAAGTATGTGTGAGCTGTTCGAGAAAGTAAAAGTGGTTGATATAATATCATTTCTCAATATAGTAGAACATTATGAACGAAATGAGAATGTCAAAATCAATTTCTCTACAAACCGCATATTTGAAAATAATCCATCAATGAAAGCAGACTGTCGGCAACAACCGTCTTTACAAAAGTATATCAATGAAACCTGATCTACAAACTCTTTCCTTACAAATAAAATATATTCTGTTCATACGAATCTACTGTAAAAATCTTGTCGGCGGGAAATAACCAATTGAAATTAATATGCCGTAAACCAAACCAAACCAAAACAAACCTAAGGATTCTAGTTTCTCCTTTGCCTCACCTGCAGACATTATGCTTTCATTTACATAAATATAATCACTATAAGATGATGTGGCACTCATTGTCACTTCCAGTTGAGAAAACAGTGTCTTGAAGTTAGTTTTCATAATGAGGTGCCTCATCGAGACCGAATCCTACACATGCC
The DNA here is from genome assembly GCA_903632075.3 of Acanthosepion pharaonis. Lineage (NCBI taxonomy): Eukaryota > Metazoa > Mollusca > Cephalopoda > Sepiida > Sepiidae > Acanthosepion > Acanthosepion pharaonis. Next base: position 2,566,180 of record CAHIKZ030005444.1, on the reverse strand, counting down.
AAGCAGTAGCATTTCCCTTTCATTATTAACGATTTAAACAAACCATTACGACTTATGGGCGCGTATCTGGGGTTAGGCCCTCCGTAGCTCAAACAAGGCCACATTAATGTCTTGGTGATGCCACTCCCGTAATTCAGCAACACATACGTTTGTGTCTGCTGTGAAGGCATTCAGGTCTTGATTCAATTCTCGATAATCCAAGGTCTTTTACTTTGTTCGACTGTGCAAAAAGGAAAATGATAGCCCAAGCCCTTATTGAAGGTATGGTATTAGCTGGTTTAATCAATGTGCTACTTGATGCTCGCATGGCATCTATCTTAATCAGTAGATTATAGCCAATAGGTTTTATTTGACGAAAAGAACGAAAAATTTAGTACGTTTACATTGCTTTATATGAATTTTAGTAACTCCACCTCCAGCCTGTTCGGGACATACCGCCAAATGTTACAATATTTACGCGTTGCCTCCTCCACGATTCACAGCGATGCGCACTAATTATTAACAGTGGACATCCGGTGTCAATGAGTGTTGAGCACTGTGAACGTCTACCTGGACGCCGACTGCATATAATGGTACTTTTACTGTATTACAGGGGACAAGGTCAGTGATAATACTTGTCCTTGGATCCATTTAACCGAACAATTTGGCGTTACATGACGGAGCTTATTAATGAGAAAACATCTCAGCTGTCTCTGTACTCTTTGATTCGTGCTCTCAATACAACTTTAACCCCGGTATTCCCTTTCAAAGTTGTTTCGACCACCATATTTGTAAGATACGATGTTATCGCGATTGCCAATGGCAGAGTCACTTGTCGTATCTGTCTCTGGTTGGAAACCTACTCCGACATACTTTCTCGCTGCTGCTTTTACCTCTGGTTCCGATTCCTTGCGAATAGCTTGGGCTCGGGTCAATAGCTTGTCTGTCGTTAGATCATCGCTTCTGGATGTTATTCGCCAAAGCCGACTGACATTATCCGGCAATGCTGCTACAATGTTAAAAGTTTCACCTGGGTGTAGTCGGCTAACAAAAGAGATATTCCACAAACGGTTCCATTCCAAATGCTGTATAAAGAGCCTGTTTTATCACGGTAAAGTCGTCTTTTCTTCCTCTTTAAGCTGCTGGTACACGACGTGGGAAACCCCGACAGCCTCAAAGAATGAATGTTGCTGGCTTTTTCAATATGCATAGTCGGCAAATGAGCTCTTCCTTCTCCACCTATACAACCAGAGATGGGCAAGTCAACGAACAATCGAACTGTGTTATCAACTTCGGTCGAATCGGTCCATGAGTGTTAAGTGCCGAAATACCTAGAAGTCAGTTTCTTCGTGCTTGGAATAAAATTTCTTAATCAGTATCGTTTACTAAACAGCGTAATGTAAGTCGAACAATCTACCACATATATCTGTTCGCTAGCACGCTGCACTGCTCTTTCACCCGGTCAGTCAATTTATGTAGCTTTAGTGACATTTCAAATTTACATAAATGTAAAAGTACCAGACTCAAAGAACTATAATTTCTTAAATATACAACTTGTAAAGCCGCCATTTTCTTTTTTTGCGAACACATTTTCTACTAGGAGACAGGAAATTTTCTCACGTGTTAAAAAATATTTTCCTGGTGACGTCAGTTCTTCAGTGAACCATGTAAAATAAAAAGATCAAAATTATCTTTCATATTTCCAAATTATCTTTTATATTTACCATAGATAGACATATGTTCGTTGTTTGTACCAATGGATGTATGCATGAACATGCATGTATGTGTATAATGGCATCGCACAAGCTGAAATTGAAATAAAAAGATTGCATCTTACTGAAACATACTGAAGAAAACATATCATAAAATATGACAAAAAAACTAGGTCTCAATCGTTTCTCCTGAAGGTAGAAGCGCACAATGGTAACAGAAACATTGGAAGGAGTTGCACAGGAAACATTCAAGATCCATTTATGTTAATTTTGCTGAAACTTTTCCTACAGGATTTGATATAACAGACAATGAATACGGTCGCAACCGTCTATGTAGGGCAGGCGTCAAAATGCGACACACCCACTCAATCCATTGCACGTAATGCGGCTTTTATTCAACAAAGACAAAAAATGACGCCAAAAATTGCTACAAGACACAATAATACTATAGCAAGACTAAAGAAGCACATACGCGAAGTCAATACTCGGGGATTGATCACACGATGGCATTGGTTAAAATCGAGTCGCTACCATCAAAACACATACGTTCACATTTCCCTTAATTAAGGAAATAAGAAATTCTGATTGACTTACACCAAATGAAAGATTAGCGCATCATGTGGAAAAGCCTCGATGTTCTTATTGATGTAAACACGAAATATTACAACGACTCACGTCACGCTGTGTGAGTGTGTGTGTGTGTGTGTCTGTGTTGAAGAAGAACATGAATGAACACAAGTCCTAAATAATTTATTTTAACTGAAAGATGATTGGACGAAAGATCGTGCATAACAAGATGTGTTGAATAAATATACGAAGAAAATTAAATGCTGGTAATATAAGCAGTTGAGGGTGCATACAAACAAAATCTTTAGGGTAATTTATGCATAACACATTCCCCTTCTATGACAAAATAGCTCTATCTGTGTAGTTGTGTTTATATATATATATATATATATATATATATATATATATATATATATATATATATATATATATATATATATATGTATATCTGGGTGTTAAGTTATATAAAACAGTAAACTCATATATCTATCTATCTATCTATACATATATGTATGTATATATGCACAGATATACACACAGATATACACATATTTTACACATATACACACATGCATATGTATATATATATATACACACACATATATCTGTATATAGCAAAGAATCTATAAAAATAATAATAAATTAATAAATATGAGGAATGATCAAATGGATTATCCTCTGTAAATCACAAACTCCCACGTTGCTGAATAGATGCAATCAATGCTTACTGGAAAAAACATAAGTATTAAGTACTAAAATGCAGACCGACTGTTGAAACAATCAACTGTTGGAACGTGAATATATATATATATATATATATATATATATATATATATATATATATATATATATATATATATATATAAAAAGTAGAATATTGTGTACACGAAAAACCCTTATTTATATATATATACGTGTTTAAACCTTTTCGAATTTGTTTGGTGTTCTAATTATATATATATAAATATATATATATATATATATATATATATATATATATATAGGAGAGTTTGTTTACGTGCAACCTGTCCCATTTATGTATTTGTTTGGTGTTCTAATGTTAAAACTCTATACCGTGTGATACGTTTAAAAATCAATATAGACAACATATTTTTACTCTAGAATTGTCAAGAATGTAAAAATTTAGATGAAGTCTTACTGATAGTATTTATTATATGATAATGTTATACGAGCAGTTTGTTCATATATCCAAAGATATATAATATCGCCATGTGATGTTATCCCATTTCGGTCATGGATAAATCAATAAAAATCATGAATAACAGAACAATTTGAAGTTTGTGCAAATATCAGAGCATAAATCTTAATAGAAACAGTAAAACTTTAAAAATATTTGTAGCAAACGTTTATAAGTCTATACCAGTTATTTTCTGGACATAATGAATGCAAAATGATAGACCATTAATGTGATTTGTTTGTATGGAAATGGTGAGTAATATAATCATCTCAAAAGAACAACATGAAAAAATGTATTAGAAATTTCTGTATAAACTAGCTCAGAATGCAAATGAAGATATTACTATATAAATAATGTAAATGCTAATTTATAGGTTTAAATATCTATTCTAATATATATATATATATATATATATATATATATATATATATATATATATTCGACAAGGAAGATGGAATTAGATGACTCATTTATATAGAAAGTCACAAAGACTATAAATAGCTACGGCTATTACCGATGAGATAGTTGAGTGCATCCTATTTTCCCCTAATTCACTAACACTACTCTACAATAGCTTCACTTCTATCTATAGAAGCGAAAGACCAATGATCTCTGGATAATTAAGAATACGCACAAGCGTGTCTTAGGATAATACTAGCTAAAGATAGAACAAAAAACTGAAGGATTTCAGATCAGTTGATGGAAAAAACAAATTAACTGATCTCTTCATGGAAACTACTGGTTGTAAGGCCATTATGAAATTACCAGCAGTTACACACCCAAGATATTGGGAGGAAATGACGATTGACCGGGGAGAGGGTCGAAGATAGCGAGGAGACAGAGGCTTCCAGAAGTACCAGGGAAAATAAGGAGATAAAACCTATTTGGTACAGGGAGATGTGGGGACTAATTTACTTTACTTTATTAGGCAGTCACAAAATTTATAAATAACTACGGCTATTAACCATCAGGCAGTTGAGTGCATACTACCTTCCGTAAGAGTAAACTACAGGGAACTCGTAGGGAACTTCTTTTATCCGCATCTTCCATAATGCCGTTCGAATACCGTTCTCTGTCCAAACACTGAAACAGTAATTTTTTTCTAGTTCAATGAAGGGCTAACATTACTGCAAACGAAACTAGACGAAAAGACAAAGAATAGTATGTGCAGCATGACTACCATGTAGACTTCAGTAAGTTCACATGTGCCACATGTGGAAAAAAGACGTTCTCAAGTATCTCCTCCATCATAAGGCAATAAGCGCATTCAGGCCTTATAATTTGCACTGCGAGTTAATATATATTTGGCTGAGTAAATCCGTATTTACAATAACCGGTCAGATATCTATTCCTCTTTGAAGCAATTCAACGCAGGAGTCCAAGGCAACGTCTTTCAGGGCCCCTAACAAAAAATATCATGACCTTCTTGAAAATGAGAAAGTATCAGAGAGGCCAGCATGAAAAGGTGAGAAGATTCACTGTGTATGATGTTAGTCGTGATACAACGACAACTAAGTTTCGTAACATCCGATTTCACACTAATAAAACCCCAGAATCGCTCACTTGGCATCGTCCTTCCAGCAGCTATAATTATCGTCGTCATTTTTTTAAAGCATTTCACCCCAAGCAAGGCAGGAAGTCACTAGCACGCAAGGATTTACAGAGGATTTGGAGCGAGAGCATATAGGAGTTATAGAGAAAAGAATGGGGAGAAGGATAGTGGATAGATCAAGGCAACTGGAGATCTCTATTGAAATTACATTGGAATAGTTGGAGATTATAGCTATCAGGGAAACAGGAAAAATGAAGGGAATTCTTCGGGCGAGAGGAGCGATATATGAAGTTATTGTAGTAGAAGAGACGGCTATATTTAACATTTTCAAGAGTGAAACTATGAAAGCGGAATGCCAGCCTCGTAAAACGCTTGAATTCATGAATCCTGGGAACCATCAAAAGCAGCTCATCGGAGCAATTACCATGAAAGTATTTGTAAAAAAGACAGAGAGAGGCGATGGCACGTCTGTGAGAGAACGACTGCAGACGAGATACCAGCTCAGAGCCAATTGCATTGCATATCCGTCTCTGGATCTTATCATGAACCCCGAGGCAAACAGTAGGGACTCCGGACAATGTATGGAAGCAATACTCCATACAAGGGCGAATGGCTGATTTGTAGATTTGAAGGATCGATTCAGGGGAGAAAAATTTCCTGGCGCGGCACAAGGAGCCAACTTTCATTGCGGTGGACGAAGCAATTGACTCAATGTATTTGTTCCATCCCAGGTCAGTAGACAAGGTGAGACCGAGCAGGCGCAGAGAGGTGCTCTCGGGAAGTTGAATGTCAGACATTCTAATTGGGGGCAGGGAAGGTACTCTCTGGTGAATGATAAGAAGCAGTTTTGTTTTGGAGGCGTTAAAGGTAACCAGCCAATTACTGCCCCAGTTCACAACCGATTGGAGGTCCTTTTCGAGACGAACGGCCAGGTTATTTTTGTCAATGACACTAGATTTGTTTTTCAGCCAGGAGTAAATTGTAGTGTCGTCCGCGTAGATACCTAATTTGGAACCTATGGCGTCAGGAAGATCGTTGATGAAGATAAGGAACAGAGTAGGGCCTAGGATGGAGCCTTGGGGAACACCTGCGTTCGTGGGATAGAAGCTGGAGGTGAATCCGTTGAGAACGACATTCATCCACAGTTTGACAGGAATGATTGTATTAAGTCAAACAATCAACCTGTAATACCATAACCCTGGAGCTTACGAAGAAGGCCGGCATGCCAAACAATATCAAACGATTTGGAGATATCTAGAGCCACGGCACGAGCTTCTCCGTTATTCTGAAGAGCTTGGTAGACAATTTCAGTGATGGCCGTAAGCACATCAGCTGTAGTTCTGGCAAAGCGGAAACCATATTGCATGTCTGAGAACAGATCATTGGATGTAAGGTGCTTAACCACTTCAGCGTAGATTAAAGCCTCGAAGACTTTGCCAAAGAGGAGTAGGAGACTGATAGGACGGTAATTAGAAGGGTCAGAGGGGTCGCCAGAGTTCTTAAAGACAGGAACAATTGATGAGAAATTCCAGCAGTCTGGAAAACAAGATTACTTGTGGCAGTATTTATACAGTTTGGAGAGGGCGGGCGCCAGTTCAGGCGCACATTTCTTCAAGACAATGGCTGTTATCCCTTCTCCACCACTAGCTTTGTTGGGGTCTAAATTAGACATAATGCCCAATACTAATGACGGGTTTATGTGCAACCCGCTCAATAGGGCCTCAGTTCTAAGAAGAAAATCGGGTATGGGTACACCGGAAGAGTCAAGTGTTGAATTGAATGAAAATTCCCAAACAAAGCATTCAGCGTTACCGGCAGAGGAGGTCAGGATTCCAAAATGGTTGAACAAAGGAGGTATAGAAGGTTTGCTATTGTTAAGTACGAACTTGCAGACACGCTAATAGTTCCTTCATTCGAGCAGCAAGTAGTGACTTAGCTTCGTTGAGGACACGCTTACACTCGTTACGGGCAGAGGCAAAGAGACGTCTATTGCAGTCGGACATGTTGCTACGATAAAGGTGGAAGAAGTGGTTCTTATAGGCAATGGCGGCCTAGCAAGTAACGGAGAACTAAGGGGAGGAGCGCGGTTTGAACTTATATTTTCTTGAGAAGATGAAAGGGTCGATTCCAGCTTTAACACAGAAGGTGACCTCGGAAGCACATTCTTCAACAGGGAGCGTAAAGACAACATCCCAGGCAACATCGCGGAGGAAATCACGGAACGAGTCCCAGTCATCTCTTTGATAGCAGAACGAGGTTCTAGTGGTAGGAGTTTCTTTGCAGGGGGGTGGACTCTAAACATCTTCTCAAGGAATTGCAAATGCAACATGTTCCGAGGAATCTCAACGAACTGCATTCCAAGCTCGCTCTCGGAAGAATGAGATCTACCGATATAAGTGCTCTGCAAGTTTAGACAGATCTGTCTCAAATTCTTCTTGAAACACAACTAATCTTGATATTTTTTACATTTTTGTCTTTCGTAAGCCGCATCTGCATTTCCTACTTAAGTGAAGGGCAATTCCCACACTCTTTGTTATGTCGGAGAACACGATAGTGTCTAGACACATTTTTGTAATTATATATATATATATATATATATATATATATATATATAAAGTATATAATCTGATTGTGATTTTGTTGTGTCACGCGTGAGTTTAAGACCATATTCAAAACTTTAAAAAAAAAACGGAAAAGAAAAAATATATACATGTATTATCAGATGACCGGACGAATTGTAGCTTTTTGTCTTGTCAGACGTAATTTCAATGAAGAAATGAATTGAATAAACATATATATTTTTTTTTTTTCTCAATAATTTTGTAGTTTTAAACTTAATAGTGATTAAATTTGGATTTTAAAATTGCCAGTTTTTTTAATTTTAATATTAAATTTTATCATATAAATTTATAATTATTAGTTAGTAAAAATTATTTTAATATTACACGTATTTAAAGATCTAAATAGCTATAATAGCAGGATTTTGTTGTCAAGCTTTTGAATCTTTCTGTACTTCGTTTTTTTGATTGGTTATTCTAGCTTTTGTAACAATGCTCCCCTAGTGTAGGATCGTTAATTAATCTGAAACTTTTAAAACCATTTATTTTCTTTTCAACACCATCACTTGATAAGACACAGAGTGTGTTGAAACAAAATGGCTATTTTTGTAGTGATTTTTTATATAACATACTTATGTTATAAATTTTTTATAAAAATAATTATATATATATATATATATATATATATATATATATATATATATATATATATATAGGTGTGTGTGTGTCTGTGTTGGGAATTATACACAAAAACAAACAAAATTCCTTATATACAATTATGCTGTTTTAATGTTAAGACTTATCCAAACAAATAATTGAAACTTATAAGATCAGTTATCTGTTTGGATAAGTCTTGTTCTTATGTACATCGTCTTTGTCATGTTGTATTGATAATGTTATAATTTATGAATATGTCATGAAGATGGGTTATTAGACCGAAACGACCGACGTTGACATATTAACATTAAAACAGCATAATTGTATATAAGGATTTTTGTTTGTTTTTTCCGTATATATTTTTCTTCATACTGTCGGATCTATATCCATATATTTGCTTACATATATATATATATATATATATATATATATAATGTGAATTTTAATATGCACGCGCAGATACGCTTTATTAAAGTAGCAACTTGATATCAGCTATATGATCCCTAAAGAAACAGGTTCGTTGAAAACCAGAAATTAAGAAAGAAATGCATTGAAGTTTTGTGATTGTACATCTTAGCTGGTAACTTCATTTTTGTGCAAACTGTCATTTTATTTAAAATACTATAGGTACACTATTCACGATATGCGTAACCTATTATTGGATTTGGTCTATTTAGTTGTCACTTGTTTAATGTAATACAACGTATAAAATATTTCCAGAAACTATACATGTTTTTCTTCACCACTTATACTGTTATTAATTGCATTCAAAAATATTAACCTTTTCTTTTCTTTTGTCATTTTCAGGTAAGGATTATCATTAAATTTCACTCATTAGAGTCCTGAGAATATGTGTAGGCGGATATTCACTGAATTGACAAGGTAAGTGAAATATTTCTTATTATGGAAGTATCTGTCTCAGCCAACCGAAAATATGTGATTCAAATGTCACTAACAATGCTCCAAAGAATTGTTTGGAAGAGTGTTGGGTACAATGCTTACACACACACGCACACACAAGAACACCTCGCACAATAAATGCCCGAAAGTTTTGCACATGGAAACTTACATATTTGCTACCAGATAAAATTGGTGTTATTTCCTTGGAATTAGTGGATCACCGTAATTGCAAATAATAAACATTTTCTGAGTGATAAACATGATGCCCCTGATCTGCCAGATGAATTAAAAAGAAAATTTACCAATCTCAGAATGTGAAAAATAGCTAGTAAGAGATGGTGTAAATTACTATACACTCGATGTAGCTAAATTTTAATTCATATTAACCAATCAGTTGTAATCTGTTTTATTTTTTTTTTTTTACTTATATAAAACGTTCACTTCACACTTCTTTACGCTTGTAATTATAACTTTCCATTCCACTAGATCATTCGGGGTCGATTATTGTCTTCACTAATATAACTTCCGTTATTTAACACTGCATTCTTTTGATTTATTCGGCTGAGTGATTTTTCACATGTATTATATCAACAGCTAGTGAAAGTAAGTTTTTATTTTATTTTTTTTAATATTTTACCCCTAGAAAATCGTTAATGCTACTAAGACAAAGTGTTACTGAGAGTAGAAGTAAGTGTGAAAACTTTACCGAGGAGAAAGGACAATAAAAGAACAGGTTTAAGTAAGACAGAAGATAGCGGTTGATATTGTATTTATGCCTTTGAATATCGTAGGTGGCATGGAAACTAGAAATAAGATATTTCCAGAAGTTAAAAGTGCGGGAAAATTAACTATTATTATAGTACTTATGGTTAACAATAAAATTATGAGACATTGTAGGCAACGTAGTAGTACGCTTAAATTCAAGCGGCCCGTGTATCAACGAGGAGAGTTCATTAGAATAACTACTATGAAAATATTTATAGAAAAGGCAGAAGGAAAACTCGTCAGTGTGATGCGAAAGTGACTGAACACTTGATGCCAGTCAGGATCGATAATATTACACACTCTTCTTGGTACGAGACCTATTTTCGTAAGAGTTAGAGTGCCATCACTCGAAGGTTGCAACAAGGAAATTTATTGCAACTTTATACGGCACAAATCTTATGAGGAGTCTTTTTTTAATAGTCGTTTTTTAAGTTTTGGCTACTATGTCGAGTTCAACCATATTTCTAATGATAGTGCTAGTTTGCTTGATTTATATTTTATGTGAAAATCAGGTCTGTTTTATTCGCTAACACCGTGTAGAAAAATAAAACATGAAACGTCTCCAGTTATTGGAACAACTGAGTTTGTGATTCATCATTTTGAGAAACATTTGCCCAGAAATTAATATAAAATGCGACCAATATAATTACTGCTACAGTATATTGCGATGAACTGTCGAGCAAAGTTTAATTTATTTTTTTTCCAGAATGCTGATCGTAAGCGTGAAAAAATTTTTCTCATTAAGCACATACAATTTTGATATATTATCGCTTGTTTAGTCTGTCTTTTTCTCACTATATTTTATATTTGTATAGAGTGTAGTTTCTCAACAATTTAAATTAGAAAGGTTTTGAGATTTAATTTCAGCAGTGATATATAGGGACACTATTACACATCCTTTTAAATTCAAAATAATTTACTGTAGTAAAGTATTGTTTGTAATAAAAATACATCATTTTTGATAATTGCAAGATCGTGAACCTACATTTTATTTACTATTATTAAAATGTCCTTTTTTGTTAACAAAAGTTACGTTAAATGTAAATAATTTTTCATAAAATAACTTAAGGCAGAAATTCGAATTTGAATGTTATATTGCATTAATATGAGCATAGATGTTTAGTACATATAGAATTTTATTATTTAATAGATATGTTTATATGTTCCATATGCAAATATTATTATTATTATTATTATTAGCCAGTCTATATTTGATTCTAAAAAAAAAATTAACTGAATGATATCGTGCATTTAACACCGAATTTGTCTGTTTCATAAATTATGCAAATAGAATAAATATTCGTTAATCTCTAATAAAATATAACTTATCTGCATTGATATGTAATAATAATATGTACATTTATCATTATTATTATATGCCTTATTTTATATTAGAGAATATATTGTGCGATATAACTGTGCTGTACTTGTTTCTTTTTTTAGACAGACGTAGCTCAACATTGTTTACATTTATAATATTCACTGGCATAGCATTGTGGTGCTTTTATATTGATAGCAACGATGTGTAATTAATGTCATTGTGTGAGACTGGCTGGCTTACAGGCTGGCATCCCTGAGCCCGAACGACAAAATTGTTCGACTAACTTGCTGGCGTGCATATATGTATGATAGATTTAGTACTATTCCGCTTTATGACTGTGTGTTAACTATGTATCCGATATAAACAGTCATTTCTCTGTATGTGTTTAACATATGAATACATAAAAGATGAAGATGATTTGATTAAAAAGCAGATGTTTAACTCTCTACCTACATTTGCTAATCTGTTTTATAATATCTGTTATTGTCTTTGTACTTGCCGATGAATAACGTCTCGAGCAAAGCAGCGGTTACTCGTTGCGTAGCTGGTGATTGTTATCTTTGTCAGCCTTTAGCCATATCATGACCGCAGATTAGATTTGCGAACAAATAGTCATTCTCACCTCTGACCAAGTCGATTTCACAAAGGCCGACATAAAAGAACGTCGTAGCTTTCAATAATTCACATACGACTGTATTTGCTCTTTTATCTCTGATCATGTAAAATTCATTTCTCTTTCTCTCGCTTAACTTGTTCGAAAGAATTTCGGTTGTCACTGTTACTTCGAGTTTAATGTATGGCGAGTAAAGCGGACAGAGACTACTAGTTTTAGGTTCGATTATGTATGTTTTAATGATTTCAATTTTATGTAGCTTAACGTTTATCAGTAGCGAGAAAGGAATCACTAAGCCAATTCCAAATTCCAGCCTTGAAAGTTGCTTTCAATTTCGCGGAAAATGTATCTTCGAAAAGGCATGAAAATATGTCTTCTCTCCAGTCTAAAGCGCAGAGTAAAGAATGCTGCCCCCACTTTGTCTGAACCCACTCAAGGGAAGGATAACACTGTATTACGATTTGTAAAGCAGATAATGAAACTCGATTCCATATCATGTCTAATATAGGCCAGTTCACACATAATAAATATCTTCAGAGAAACATGATTGCTTTAAATCTGAAGAGATATATGAAAATATCCAATTTTTATATTGTAATGTTTTAAATTTAGACAGAATAACTTAATTTATTAGAGGAATAATTGTATATAAATACTGTAGATTATCCTGTGTATCAAGGGTCACTCCCCCATCACCAGACACACTAAGAGATTAAACTTTTTCAGCATTACTTTTTGACGGTGTTTACATTAATTATTTTTTCTACAGTTTCTTGCTCTGGTTGTGCCATTCCAATTATCTCAATACAAAAAGCGATACTTTCCAAAACATTGCAGATTATGTTACTTTGTGATGTAAAAAATGCATTACCAAAATTTGTCATAATTATCGTTTAATACAAATACATTAATATTCCTAAAATTTAATGGTCACTTAACTTTCGCTAACATTTCAAGAACTAAAAATACAGACACACTCAGGTATACACACCGGCACACAAAAGGAAAACAAAAAAAAATATTGAATTTAGTCGCTGAAAATAACTCAGCATTATTCCATTTACAACATGTTAATTTTGAGATTTTGCAAATTGGTAGTGTCAGATTTAATCCATATTTTGAACACGATCAGAGATACTTGCTTAAAGACCATATATAAACAACAAAGAACTGATGTTTTGAGATTAAAAATCGTATCCATTGTCTCATTGGAAACCGATCTGAAACTGACAGCTTTTTATATTTGAGGTTACTAAAGCAAACCGAAAGATGAAATAAAGTTTTATTTGAATTACGCTGAGTAATTATCAGTCCAACTTAAAAGAAAGTAACCAACAGAGATTGAATGAATATATTTCCATATATTTAACACATTTCATAAATAGTTTTTCAAATTTTCTTTAATTTAAAAAATGTAAATTACTTTTGGATGGCATTTGAGCAGAGACTATTTCTGTTCATCCTTGTTATCACAGATTCCCTAATTACAATGTAGCACATTATATTTTTTTTGTTTTCTTTTATGTTTTTAATTTTCACAATTAAAAAAAATACACAAATGCGAATTCGTTGCGCATATTCGATTCCAACTAATATGATATCATTTCACATTTCTCTCAAACTTGTGAAATATTCAGCTTAAATTTAAATTGATATAGTAATTTAAAATGTAATAGTTTTAATTAAATTAACTATTTTATTTTTTATTTAATAATTTTTATTATTTTTAATTATCAGTTTTAATGAAATTTCATTTCAATTAAATTAAGTCTGAAGCTTGAATATACATATACGCAAAAATCGAAAAACTCCTCATACACCCAAACAGGCATGCGTATATGATATATATATATATATATATATATATATATATATATATATATATATATATATATATATACAAACAGAAAGAAAGATTGACCTATCCAAAATGCAAGATCTAGAATTATGAAACATTCATGCTGTAGCATTTTTCGATGAATCTGTCATAAATGTGTAACAAATTACACAATGTACTTTATTTTTTTGAAAATTACTTATGTTTGGTCATTGAAACACTGTTTTTGTGATAGTAAGTCAGGCTGATAATTTTTTTTTTAGTACACACTCTGATTATATATATATATATATATATATATATATATAACATATATATAATCAAATCAAATCTTCACGTACAAATTTTCATACATTGTATTTCCAACTTATGAATAAACATACTTTTCAAATAATTAACTCTACACATATGCATAATTATTAAATATGAATAGAAGTCTGAAAGAAATTCATTTAATAGAAATAAATCCCATTTATTCATTTTAATGGGTGATAAATTATTCGTACAATACAAAAAAAAGATACATAATCTTCATTTAATACTTTGTAGAATAGTCATTATTCACTTCTTCAGCAACCAACCTCTTGTATATCTCGTTTAATGATTTGCAAGTTTTAGTTATTATTTGCTCCATTCTTCTCCGCACATGATCTTCAGTTCCGGGATGTTTATTGGAGCTTTCGGTTGGATTTGAATTTTCAAATATCGCCACAGATTATCGACTGAGTTTAAATCTAGGGAATGACTTGATAATTTCAAGATATTTACATTATTTTTACAAGCCATTTCTTTGTAGATTTTGCAGTGTGATCAGGATCATTAACCTGTTGGAGCCTTCAATGAGAAGAACGTTCAGTTTTTCAACCAAAAACATTACATTTGCTTCCAAAATATTTTGATATCATACGTCTATCATTCTACCATCTATTACTGATATTTTGCCAGTACATTTTGTAGAAAAAACTTCCCCAAAACCATTATGGTGCCTACACCAAATTTCACTGTTGGAAGTTTTTCTCCATACATTATTTCTAGAATTACATCCAAACAACTCAGTTTGGGTTTCGCTTGCTCATAATACTCTTTTACAATACGATTTTTCCTTATCCTTATGTTCAAGAACGAATTTCAACCTAGCATCTCTGCTTCAGTTCAATAGCAGTAGATTTTTTCTCAGGGGAGCGTGACTGATTGTTGCTATCAATTACATTGCTTATTGTCCGTTTAGTGACACAGGTTCCTGATGGAAGCAAATCATCCTGCAATACGAATAACTATTGGATTTTGTTTTAATTTGCAGCATTAATTTCCATGAAGATCTTGAAGAAATCATCTGTGAAGCACCTGTTCTTTCTTTTTTTAAAAGTTTTGATGTTTATACCTTGCAAATGAATGAACTAATGGTAATAAATGAAATATTAAGGTTCTCAGAGATTTTACTGTAACTTTTATCTTCTTACCAGCGGTTAAAACTCAGTTCTTTTTGCGAATTTGCCAATTCTATATTTCTTGTCATGATGATGAATTTCTTGAACGAAACATCAATTCCAGAAAGTTTTGTTTGTAATTTTAGGCTAAAAATATCTGCAGTATTCTTGAATATTCCATTTGAATATTCTAGAGCATTAGAGCAAGTTAAAAGTGTTAACACATGGAATTTACATTGTACGAATAATTTTTCACTCATTAAAATCGATAAATATGATTTATTTCTATTAAATCATTTCTTTCTATTTCCTATTCATATTTAGTTATTATGTATCTGTGCAGAGTTATTTATATAAAAAGTATGTTTAGTCATTAATTGAAAATACAATACATTAATACTTTTGTGTAAAAATATTTGTTTCACTCAATATATATATATATATATATATATATATATATATATATATATATATATATATAATGTGTCTTTGAGCAGCCATCTTTCTTGCAAACATGTTTCTTTGAATCTGACAAACAAGTAAAATTTTATTTAATTTTTAATTTAATTTTACTAATATACTTACATTTTTTTCCTTTTGATGGCAGTAAGGGAGTGTAAATTTTGCCCGAAGTGTCTATTGTACCAAGCGTTTACGGCCACACCTTTAACCATTTTCAAGGACCTTTGTTTGTAAGTGGTGTTAATTTCTTTTCATGTGTGTCTGTTTAAGATGTATTTTCTGTGCTGTTTATATACTAGTACCGTTTATTCCGTCGTGGAATTCACTTTCACTGTTATAAAGAGGTAGTAAATTTTTAAAAAATTAATTAAATATTGTATAAAGTGAACTTGTCGATATTATTTCCAAGAATGACATCAAAGAATTCTCGCCAATTTTATATATATATATATTATATATATATATATATATATATATATATATATATATATATAAAACATGTTTGGTTAAATAATATCAACCTGTTCTGTCCGAATAAACGAAGTGTAATAATGCAGTATTATAACGCTATTTTGTGTGCTTATTTTCTTAATGCGCAGTGTTTGCTTAGAGTGTAATGCATTAATGTCAAAATCATGCTTAGAATACGTAAGAGCAGAAACATCTTTTATATTTACTACTGGTTACTTTGGGGAGAATTACATTAAGGAAAAAATAGATATTACATATTTAAGTGAATAATTTTTCCAAGATCGTATGAATAATAAATGACATTTTCATGAAAACAAGCAGATTACATTTCTCTGTAAGTACAGAATTGATGTAATCTCTAGTACACGTTTTCTTGAAACTTACCTCAAGGTAAATATCCGTCTTTTTATTTTTTACTTTAATCATTTTATATATATATATATATATATATATATATATATATATATATATATATATATTATATTTCAGAGATAATGTCAAAATAAATATTTGTGTCCATACATTTAACTGAATGATGATATCTATCTCTCCCCAACACATACATATATGTGTGTGTTTGTGCGTGTGTGTTTGTGCATGTGTGATACCAGGTATCAACACATATTATCTTCTAACTACAATGCGTACCGTAACAGAACGACACTTTTTAAATATTTTTGGCACTTAAAAGAAGTAAAAAAAAAAAACTCGTACTGTAAAATGGAAAGTATTAAAAATGACTAGAACTTGTAAATCCTTACATGATCTATGTTACCTATATTTACCAAAATGCATATCATAAAGTTTCATAACAATAAAGATCTGTTAACCCTAAGAAATGAATCAACGGTGTTATGCATGCATTGTCTACCCTTTAGCTTAAAATATATTTTAAAATATTCATATATAATTATGTATTAGAATTGTATAGCCATTATTTTATTAGTATACTAGCAGTAGAGCCCGGCGTTGCTCGGGGATGTAACAGTAAGAGATAGATCAAGTATCGACCAACATAAAGACTGAAAAATAAAATTGACAAAGTTTATTGTTTAAGGTTGACGGACGCGCATGTCTTAATTAGTTTTCTTTTCTTTTGTTTTGTTTTTTGGGTTTTTTTACGAATTGGTCAAACCCAAACTCAAACAAAAACATTGTTTTCAATCGTTATGAGTCGACCGATTGAATAGAATTTTATTATAAACAAAATAAATGTAAATGGAATTTTTAAAGCATTCTGAATGTAAAAATAAAGTAAAAAAGGGTGCAAGACAATAAGAAACACTACATGCCAAAAAAAGTGAAGTTTTGTTGAAATCGGTTGAAAACTGTAGGAAATCCAATCCCATATATAAACGAACACGCACACACAGACACACACACACACACACACACACACACACACACACACACACACAACCAACCTGGGTTTTATAATAAGTATAACTCGATAACTCGATATGGATTGTCCCCCTTTCATTAATGCCTCTTAATCGTGTTTTCAAATTGATTTCGTGCAAAAACAATTGTGTTTTTCCAATTTTTGGCGCTGTCAGAACCACTGCAAGGGAATACTACGTAGTCTGTGATGTTTTTTTTTTGAAATCGGTTGAAAAATGTAGGAAATCCGATCCAATATATAAACATACAGACCCACACACACACACAATCTGCGTTTTATAATAAGTAAGATGATGTTCCACCCAACATTTATTTGATCTTTCAACTTTAATATTACAATATTTTACTGTATATTCAGTATACTTAGCAACGTATATAGATGTTTCCACATTTTTAATTTTACCTATTGATACATTCATGAAGTTTCTGGCGTATATACAATGTTTTAAAAGCAATTTTACTTTTTAAATAGGTTTCAGATAATTTTATGGCTACTTCAACAAATCGACAAATCATGCATAATACATATTTTGGTGCCATGTTCCCTATATCATTGAATGACATGTCTAAGCGACAGTTTTCTTGACATATAAAAATAACACACCCACCTCTACCCCCCCGACCTTATTTTTATATTTTAGCGTAGATATAACTTTTAATTGGTTAATCTAGACATATCGTTATGTATATTTTTTTTAATTCTGATCATATGCCCCACATTTTAACTTCCGAAATGTAATAACGGTTTGTTTTTCAATTTACCGAATAAATCATTTTTATGACAAGTTATATACAATCGCCTGAAGAAGTACAATATTAGTACTGAAACATGAAAGTTTGTGTGTAGTTATGCGCCATGTAGAAAGTAAAATATTGGTATCCAGGCGCTATATAAGCTTACTTGATATAATCGTTAAAATACCTTTCTAAGTGAAAGATATTTCTGTTATAATAACCGCGCATATGTAGAGGAATCCAACATTATTAATAGTAACATCCTCAAAATGAAGAGTACGAACTGGGCAAAATATTACGCGACAAAACCATATAATGCAAGACAAGGCAGCACAATGAAGCATAAGTGACCTATAAAGTTCTAAAAATAGAAGTACACAATAGGTATTCTGTCAAATGTTTAGAGTCTTCTGTTTTCAAGGCATTAAAAATATGTGGGTAATAGCTGTTTATATATTTTTATTGGCTAATAAGATATCCCAGCTTGCATAGGTTCGAGTTGTCTAAATTTAGAGAGAGCATGAG
>CAHIKZ030005444.1:2517500-2542500 GCA_903632075.3 Acanthosepion pharaonis | reverse complement strand
TTGGCCGTTGTACGCCCCGACCATCGTCAGGTGTTTTGAAATTCGAACTTTATTTCCCTCACTGGGGTAGACTGTTCAACTTCTACGTGCCATGTCTAATGGATCTCAGTTATCAGTTATCTCCTACTTAATTCCCTTTCCAAGTTCTCCAGCGCATTATCAAGGTATTGAACTCAGACTCTTTGTCATTGGATCTAACTAACACCTTTATACACTTTGCCATGTTTCTTGGAGGATATCTGTGTATGAATTTCTGGTTATTATAAACCAAATATATTCAGAAACCATTTTTTAGCAGTGCAATGTTTGCTGTTATCATTATATGTTTTTACCAGAGCTCATATTGCAATTTTTGTTGTTATTATCGCTTTTCTCTGGCACTCCTTATTACTGGTTCCCATATTGTAGATCCTTTGTATTTTCTCTGATAACCCCTTCACATAATGCAGGCAGACATTTTTCTGGGTGTTGTTATCTTCCTCTTGTATCCGACTATCCCAGTTTTGGGGGCTGTTGCCATGTACCCAGGGTAATTGTTAAGTTGTAGGGTACTACTTTAATATTTAATACTGTTTAATTCTTTTTTCTAATGTCCATGGGTCGCCACTTATGAATTTTGCTCGGTGTTGTAAGCAACGGACGATCCTTTTCTTTCCTCTGTTGGAGATATTAGTACATCCAGGGATCTTTCTCCACCGTGAAGTGTATAGAAGTTCTTATTGTGTTCACATGGTCCAGGAAAACCTGAACATCTTCCTGGTGTGGCCAGAGTATGAAGGTGTCATCTACGTACATTGACCATAGCGTTGGTTTTAGAGATATGGATTCTAATGCCATTTCCTCAAAGTATTCAATGTATATATTCGCCATTGCTGGTGATAATGGCGAGCCCAATGCTAAGCCCTCATCCTGTCAATATGTGTGATCCCATTCCAAAGTGTGTTGTTTGTGTACAGAAAGTTAACACTCCATCAGATTATCTATTTAAATACTGGTCCGTTCTTCTAGGGATGGGTCACAGACAAATCTGTCTCTGACAATTAAATGTGCCTCCTTCGTGGGTACTTTGATGAACAAATACACCACGTCCAAGTTTGCAATCTGAGTAGATAGGATGGGAGCCTCTTTGATTATTTCTTCGAATTTGGCGATGTTTCAGACATATAAAAGAGACTTTCCGATCAATGAGTCAATCACATCTACAAGGAAGCGACTCAGAGGGTGGCACACAGAGACTTGGCAACTAACAATGGGCCTGAGTGGAATATCGTCTTTGCGAATCTTAGAGAGACGATATATGTGAAGTAGCTTGGTGTAACGCTGCGATAACTGCCTACACGTCTTAGGTGCAAAGTGATACTTGTTCTCGATTAGTATATGTGACAGTTTGCGTTCCGTTTTCATTGTAGGATGCTTTTTTTTTACTTTACTGTATCTACCATTGCTAATGAAGTGTTCCAGCATTTTTGTATAATCTGATTTGTCCATCACTACAGTTGCATTGCCTTTGTCAGTCGGTAGTATGGTGATGTTTTCGTTCCTCTGTAGGGATCCGATCTCCAGCCTCTCCAGTTTCGTGTTTGTCGTCTTGAGCGGATTGTCCTTCCCTAAACTCTGTCTCACCTTCCGTCACAGCTCATCCGCTTGAGCGTGACGGAAGTTCAAGACCCCTCCTCGACTCTGGCAATGATGTCCAAGTGTGGCACTCGCCTGATGGTTGTCGCGAAGTTGTAACACTTATTCAATACTGACTCCTCAGAGGCACTCAGCTGATATTGGCTGATTTTGATTACTGCTTTCACGAGTGGGTGATGGAGCTTATGCTTCACCTTCTGATCTTTCAATGTTTAATTTTTTGTAATTGGCGAGCCTTGATTACATAGAATTCATGTCTGAAGGATCTATCCAGGTCATTTTGGATCATTCTCTGGTATTCTTCATTGGTAATTCTGTTGAAGAAATCCTCGATCCTCTGGGTGATATGAGATTGTTGTCTCTGTTTTATCCAACTATTGTACTGGATTCTCTCTCGAACAAAGGCGTCTCAATCATTTTTGCGGCCAGACGAGCTCTCCTTCAATTGACGGGAAGTTTTGGCGCCAAGCCTGAAGTCTGCCTGCCTTGTGTGAAGGGGTTATCAGAGAAAATACAAAGGATATACGAGCCATATAACATCAGGACAACCTTCAAAAGTGTAACCCCCATAGAGGAGAACACGACTAAAGACTGGGTTTACGCTACCCGGTGCAGCTGCGGAAAAAATATAATGGGCAGACAGGCAGCCTCCTTTAGGTAAAGCTTCAAGAACACCAGAAACCTGTAACACGAGGGGAAGTAGAATAATCAGGCGTAGCTGAGCACATATGGAGAGAAAAAGAAGATCACCACCCTCTGTGGGATCAGGTTGAGATCATAGACGAAGAACGCCATTGGAAAATTCATAAACCTAAGAAAGCAGCACATATGCTAGGCCACAAACATCTCCTGTGCCGACAAAGTATAGAAATGAATACAATATGGGATCCAGTAATAGGGAGTGCCAGAGAAGAGCGATAACAAATATTGCGATATGAGCTCTAGTAAAAGCATGCAATGATAACGGCAAAAATTGCAATATGAGCACTGCCAAAAAATGATGCTGAATATATTTGTTTTATAATACCCAGGAATTCAAACACAGATGTCCTCGGGGCTCAGTGACAGGACCCAAAGAGTTTGAGTTCAATACCTTGTTAAGGCGGTGGAGAACTTGGAGTAACTGACAACTGACATCCATTAGACATGGCACGTAGAACTAGAACAGTCTGCCCATGTGAGCGAAATAAAGTTCGACTTTCCAACCACCTGAAGAAGGCCGGCGCGTAAAACGGCCGAAATGTTGTAATATGACGAAAATGATGAGGATAATAGTCAGATTAATGTAAATAGTGTACATAATACATCATCTGAGAAATATAGACATATACAGAGCAAATGTTCTTAGATGCAATACAATGCCTAATTCTCTCATCGACCAGACTTAGCTACTTCGAAGAAATGTTTATATCTATTACGTGTGGTACAAATATACGTCTGCAGTGATCGCAATTTTCACGCAGGTATAACCGGAGAAAGCGATTCCAGGACAGGCTGGTGAGAGCCATGTATAAAACTAAGATTTCACCTGGTAATACCGAGAATTGACTAAAAGCCTCTATGTCGGCTTTGATTAAAAAAAAAAACCTCGCTGGAGCACTTCTCAATACGAAGTTGAAAAATATCAATCGAAAGATAGCCAAGAAGTGTTTCCCAATCAGCATGATAACGGTCTTATGGATTTAAGACTAGAAAGAAATATCTCTAAATAGTTTAGAGTGATTGAAGTCTACAAACAGAAGAGGTAAGGAACAAATCAATTACAGAAGCATGTTGCTCAGATTTATTAGGGAAACGAATGGTGTAAGAGAGGGAAAAAATTTTTAAAAATTGAAAGTCAAATTCGGACAACATTGGTAACATTAGAATGTTTAAGCAATTTGAGTCGCATTAAAGTCACCAAATGAAATGATGGTCGCAGATAGATGAAGGAAGAGTGTCATTTCTATACTTTCAGAAATGGTGTCTAATATATTGCAATGTCGGGGAGATAAAATAAAAACCCTAACTAACAAATGAAGTGGACTAACGAAACAAGAATATAACAAAAAACCAACAGTGAATGTACCCAACAAATCTTATGTGATACAGAATCAATTTGAATAGCTAATTTGAATAACATCATGAATCAGATGGGCGGAATTTTTTCAACATTAGGTACATACCTAATCATGTCGCTTCCAATACACTTAATATAATACTGTTCCTGTATTACTTATTTTTATCAGCTCCATAATGCCCAGATTTGAAAGTTTCGTTTCCGGGTAAAATCTCATCAGAAAGAAAGATTATTTTAGACATGGAAGAGATTAAAATGAACCTGATTATGTAGGAGATGGTGAGCCTGAACTTGGATTTTGAAGATTTTTAAAAATGAATGGGATGTTGGATACATCTTTTAGAAATCAAACATCGTGTTTTGAATGTATCTAAATCCCTAGAGCCAGATCTTTTTCGTTAATATTTCATGGCGGTGTGATTATTCTGAAGACATCTTATAGAAAGTCTATTCATCCAAAGAAAATGAAATACATGAAAAATATAAAAGAGCAATTCCTGACAATTTAAACCTTTAAAAATTAGACACAATTATCACAACATAATTAAGGAAATAATTACAGAATCGACTGAGTTATAAATGTTCTTTCTTAGAGTGGATAGGGATCTGAAAGTTGAATTAAAGGAGGAAAGTGATGACAATTTAATTTTTTACATAAATATGTCGAAAGATTAAATTATAACGAATGTGAAAAGTGGTGATGGCAGTCAAATGTATTTTCAATTCTCTTGAGAAGAAAATTATGTACACACAAAGAGAGCTCTTGAAAATATATGTACAATAGAGCACTGTTGAATGATAAGATAATTCTAAAAACAACAACCACCTGCGTTAATGCGAAGCTCTTCAGTAAAATGAATGGAGCACTTCGGTTGTTTGGTGTTTGTTTACATTTGTAAAAACAATACGCTAGATATGGCTGACTCATTCTGTCGAGTGAAGTTAGTTCAGTGGTAGAGACTCTGACCGACACCAATCCGTTGGATTTCAATCCGAGCTTGAGGCAATCGGATGCATAATCGAAATGAATAGCTGCGAAAAAATACTGTCTGCAAATCACACACATTCCGGTGTTTAAACTAAGTAATTGGAAATTCCGTCAGGTATGCATTTACTTACATTGTGTAAGAAAGAAACACGCCTACAGAAACCCGTGTGGCCAAAAAGCATAATGTTTATATACATATATATTTTTTAAATAATTGTTCTAGCCGTTACTATAGTAATTTTAATTTTAATAATGAATATGCGTCAATTAACGAAGTGAGGAAGAAGACATGAGTGAGTTAGCAGGCATTGACACATTTAAACGGTTATCTCACTCATGTCTTCTCTCTCCCCACTCACTTCCTCACTTCGTTAATTTACATATGCTTAATACGGCCCGTCAAAAATGTGTAAATTTTCTTTTCATTTTTTGTTTGGAAGTAAAGTCTGATGATCCCCAGCCCTTTAAAAAAGCTGTGGTGAAATAATTTATTACATGGAACCTTAAATTGGTCTGTTTATATATATATATATATATATATATATATATATATATATATATATATATATATATATATATATATATATTGACAGTCATGAATTATTAGGGGAATTGAGAACACAGCCTATTAGATGCTATCTACATTACAATGGTAAACAATAATCCGTAGAGGCAAATAATAATTGCTGTCTCACGAAAGATTAACAACTGCAAGTGACAGAATAATGGAATTCTTTATGGAAAGGATAGTTGAGAAGATATATTGAAAACCTCCTACATCTGACGAGAGTAATCCAAGAAGAACGAAATTAAGATGACTAGAGAGAGGGGAGAGAAAAGTAGAAAACCAAATATGATGGTGAGATATTCCATCATACAGTATTAATTTGCGGCATATTGACACCGAAGTAGTACATATAGGCGATTGTTTGGAGGAGGTGTCCCAATTTTTGGTTTTGTTTACATGAATTCCATGGCTTTTTACATTAATCATTCCATTAAAATAAAAGATTATACTAAATATATGAATTAAGATAGATAATGAAATCAGAATCGAAGAACTAGCTGTAGGAATCTCAAACATGAAATTAAATTTGTTCAGGTGAAATTTGAGAGATCCGAAAAGTGGAAAATTTAATCTTGGCAGCAACATGAGCAATTGTAAAGTGTTATTTTGCAGCCATTATCATTGGCGTCAGCAGAATAAAAAGTTGCAAAGCTCGAATGAAAATAAGAGGATGCAAGGAAAATATATATATATATATATATATATATATATATATATATATATATATATATATATATATATATATATATATAATAAATTTCTGAGCGAAAATTGACATTATATAAATAAATATTACCTTTAGCTTAATATGTAAGCAATAGAACTCTTGTCCTGCTTATATTTTTTATGCAAAAGTAATCTAGAATTCCTATCTGTAATTAAATATTTGGTTACCTTTTGCTTTCTGTCTTTCTAATATATTCTGCAAAGCTTAGATCCTTTAAACACGTACAAATAATATATATATATATATATATATATATATATATATATATATATATATATAATGTATGTACATACTTACAGGTGGGATTAAATATAAAATTAACCATAAGAAGAATAAAAGTTAAAACAAATGAAATGCAATATATATTACAAACTTTTTAAAAAAATGAATGCATCAAATATATCCATGGGAAATCAGAGGTTACAAAGAATCTGTACCGAAATGTGTTACTAAGTTTTCTTAAATTTGATTGACATTGTCCTAATAATATGTTTTAAAGAAGAAATCAACACAAATAAATGATTAAAATCTTTTCAATAATTCTGGCATTTAAAACGTTTACGGAAACGACGTCAAAACAAAGACAATAAAAGATATGAAAATATAGAGAAATGTATCATTTTTATTGCTGCTGGGAAATGACTTTTCGTTGAGTGACGACTCCTTTGATATACAAACATAACAAATCTCACATAACATTGTAAACATACCTCCGTAGATGCGCTTATCTGATGCGTATATGAATGTCCGTGAGCCAATCCATTTTTGAATTTGGAGCCTATTAATATGTTTTAAATATAATATTACTACTTTAACTGTTGTATTAATGTTTTTAATTTACATATATTTTTCGTTTTATATTTATTTATTGATAAGTCATTAAATTTTAACTGATCAGACTTTCTGAATAGAAAGTGCAACAGAACCGAAAATTTGATAATATTAATTAGTGCATTAGATAATAGCAATGCTTGAGTTTGTTTGATATTAACAATTTTTGAATTTAAACTTTTTACGTAGTCTCTCCAATGTTCTAAGACAGCTGACGATTAATTATGTAAATATTTATTTACAGATGGAACTTTAGCTTACCATACTATGCGAAAAAGGAGGAAAATTTAAATTAAGGAAAAAAAAACATCTAAATGCCCCCAAGCAAATAGGAATGATAAAATGAAAGAGATAATAAACCCAACGAATATAAAAATAGTAAAGTATAATTTAAATAATTCACAATACAACTTTTTCAACCTGACATACATACAAATAATGTTTTATATTTTATCTCTAAAGATTTGTTTAAAATTCAGTGGAAATTATTGATTTGCTGATGTAATATTTATTTTTATATATTTTAATGTATATAACATGAAGGGATAGAAGAATGAGAGAGAATCACGAAGTTATTCTTTGAACACCGTTATTACGAACGATAATCATTTCTCTGGTTTGAAATCGAAGTGGGGAACTGAAATCAAGTTTCCTATAAATGGATATAAATGGCTTTACTGTAAACTCAACAAAATTAAAGATTTGGTCTATACTGAAAGAAATTATGAAGGAAACATCTTTATGGGACGTGAAAATAAAATGCTGATAAACCCAGGGAGAATGAAAAAATGAATGTCGACGCAGGCGCTAATTAAAATAATTACGGTTATTGCTTCACATTCATCGGCATCGACATGTTGTTTTATTTGATTTTATATTCTGTGAAGATGCGTGATAATAAAACCGAATGATTTTATCATTAGAAGTAGCAGAATTGTTGTTATTAATAACTGTTTTTGAAATATGATATAAATATTAGTTACAATCTCTTCACAGAAGATGAAGACTACATTCAGTTTTGCGTGTGAGTGCTCTGAGTACCTGAACTTAACATATGGGCAACTAGAAATTTTAACAAAAATTGAAACTTCAGGGAAAATTGTATGTCAATAAGAGACCGATTAAATTTCTGGAGCACATAAGAAGAAAACGGCTTGATATTTCACAGAATATTCAGTATTCAGGAGACGCAATTAAAAACACTCATTTATTTGAACAAAGCAGAACAAGGAGAAGGATGTTCAAGGGAAAAGACAGAAAAGCTTGGAGAGAGATGGACGTACAATTACTAAGGAGATATCGTACATACAAGTAGATTATTAGAAAGGTTATTAACAGCATTAAGAAGCGCAAGCGGTTACAAATATTAAATGGACATTAAGTAGATTGTATTACCACCTTATATTTCTAAGCAATTATTATTAGCATAAATGCTGTCATGAATTGTTTAATCATATTTTATAGTTTCATATATTTTTAATGTCTCCCTGTTTATATTGCTTTATTGTTGATTACATATGGCGTCAAGATAACTTCTCTTATATTTCCACAATATATGTCTTTTGATGTTATAAGCGAAGATTAGCTAGATTATATATTTTACTTTTTGTTTTAACCTTTCCGTCCATTATATGATATTTCTCATAAAAATAGAAAATAAATTACAGATGTTCGTTGATATGGACTCAGATAAGTTTTCACTCTAGGTTATCAGCTAATATGCCAGTCAATTAATATCGTTTCCTTCTTTTATTTTTTTAATATGTTTGAGATTTCCATGTTATCGTTTACTGTTTCATTTACATATGTCGTAGGGAGTTTTTAGTTGATTTTTTACTTGTTCATTCAATGGCTACTTTTCCTCGTTTCGTGATCGATTGGAGTTTTTAGTTAGTCCAACAATATGAGATACACAATAGGGTTATAATTTCACGATGGTAATTTTATATTCTTTTTCTTATATAATGAATTCTACTCTGTTTTATGCTATATTTTTACAGGTAGTAAACAAGGAAGACACAGCCATATGCACATGTTCAAATTATTTACATTTGATATAAATATAATTCTGATATCCCATATGCATAGTCATATTAGTTTGAATAAACCGTTTTCGTATGATCATCGAAATTAAGTCGAGCTTGGATTGAGATTGATAATCACTTGTTAATGCCAGTTTCTCTAATCTTGTATATACGCAGGATTTAATGAATAGCAGTTCGGAATTGGAAATCAGGTTCGATAGCTTAACGTACGCACAGATACTCTTCGGAAACTTATTAATCGACATCTTGTCCTCCTAGCTATGGCTACATAAGTAGGGTTTGTATCAGTAAATAATTTTCACAATCTCAAAATATTTCCTGGCTTTAAATTATGGGTAAACATTTCATAAACTGTAAAAATTAATGAAGCAATCCATTCTAGGTTTGAAAAATCATGAACGAGAGAATAATGAGAATCTTAAAAAAAGGAAACGTCCCAAATTTGCATAGATAATTCCACTACAGTACATTTTTGCCCAGACCCCGAAAGCATTTAAAATTGATATCTGGCAAGATAATACTAAATATAATAATTATAATAAATTCTATACCATATGACATTAAGCCTTACTTCCAAAGATTATACGAAATGTGCGCGATCGAGATCTGAAAGCTGTTACAGAACACTCATTAATGCAATATATCTGATTCATAAACAAAGCCATACTAATGAAGATATCATCAACAAAAAACAATAATAATAATAATAATAATAATAATAATAATAATAATACCAACAACAACTAACAAGATTACGAGATTATTTATTTGACTGGAATATGTAGAATAGATTTAGTCAAATAATATCTGGAATTTTATATGTACCTCAGAAGAATTATTAAACGGTGAATGGATGTAGGGAAATATCTCAGACGAGAGGCAGAAATGTGATATAAATTAATAACTTCGAGAGATGATCGTGTGTGATAATTATAAGCAAAAGAAATAGGGTACGTGCCGATATAATCTCGTTAAATAGATAACTTTTGAATAGAAATTTCAAAATATTGTTTTGAAAACTAAATAAATTCTAAATAAAAATGTATAGGATAATATCTAAGATATATGGTATAATTAGAGTTTATCAGTCTTTGTAAATCTTGTAATGTTGTGTGATGAAAAGTGAATGTTCGTTTTCATGTTTATTAATTCTTACTGGATTTCAGTGGAGGATACTTGAAACACATTGCCCAGTGTTTTATGGAATGTATTTGTCATTCACAGTAGACTTTCAGGGAGTTTTATTTTTGCGCTGAATATATTATCTATGTATCTATTCTAACCGTTGACAATTGAATATTTATGTTTAAGCTTTACGCGAAAAATCCGAAACAAAAGAAAAATGAACTATTAAAGATTATCTTAAGAGTATTCAAAGTTCTTCGACAGAAACTATACACACACACACACACACATATATATATATATATATATATATATATATATATATTATCGAACCAAGCAATGACCTATTTGGTACCTTTGCCACTGGTTAACACCTACATATGATTACTTTACACAACTATTTTAACATTACCTTAATAATTTTCGTTGCTTTTTTTCGTTGAATTAATTAGCTTGAGTCTAATTCTGAAATAAGTTTTATGATCTTACAGCCTTATGAATGCTTGTTTTTTTCTCTAACTTCCCTAATTCGATGTCAATTTAAAATTTTGCTGCTCGATTGTTTACATTTTTCTCTCAATTCAAGTTTGCTTTCATATATTTATGAGTTATAACTTTAGTTAGAAACCTTTCGCAAATCTCCTTCCCTAGAGTATACAATATATATGATGTATCCCTCTTAACGCACTTATTATTTGATTTTTTTTAATCTTTTTTACTTATTGTTTTAACTACATTTGAAATTTACTGCTGACATCACCGAACTGTAACTTATTATATTAAAAAAGCTCTTCATTGAATTTCTCGTATTCGTTTCGTGGTGGTGGACATTTTTTTAAAACGAAGTTTTCAGTTATCTTCAATATCTTCTTTTTAGGAGAGGTGAGTATCAGAAGAGAGACAGAGAGAGTATCAAAGAGAGAGTGATTATCAGAAGAGAGAGAGAGATTATCAGAAGAGAGAGTGATTATCAGAAGAAAGAATCGGTATCAGAAGAAAGAATCGGTATCAGAAGTAATGAAGTTCAAAAACTACCGGATACCAAATCTCTTCCAGAATTTTTTCCCCGTTATTGACAGTTATTTTTTATTCAATAATTAGTATTCAAAACAAATATAGATGAATTTCTTATAATATATATATATATATATATATATATATATATATATATATATATATATATATATATAAATATAAAAAAAAAGGCCTAAACACTAATATTCCATGGTCATAATTTATTCCGTTGGAATCGTAAATACGATCAATTCATCAGACCTACAAATTTGTAGGTCTGATGAATTGATCGTATTTTTTATTCCAATGGAATAAATTATAACCATGGAATATTAATTTTGTCTTTTTATTATATCCTTATCTGTCCTAGACATTGAGTTCTACCTGGATTCTATCCTCTTGGAATATTTTTTTTTTAATACAAATATATATGTATGTGTATATTTAACACTAATATTATCTATCTATCTATCTATCTATCTATCTATCTATCTATCTATCTATATATATATATATATATATATATATATATATATATTTGGTTGGATAGATGTGAGTTTGTGACCCTGGGTTTCACGCTTTAGCGATCGTCAGACAGACTGATTAATGTTTTAAAAATTTGGGTTTATGTAGATTGCGTGTATTGGTGTTATTGTAGAAGTGGTGGGGGAAAACTTTGTCGCTTATGTCATCATACTAACACAAACATCGACATATGCAGAAACATATATATACTTGGTCGTCCCTCGGGACTCATACATATATAAACATATGTGGGCACTTTCGGATATGACATACGTATGTATACGGGTGGTGTTGTGTCTATACATACGCATTTGTATGTTAAAATTTAAAGATTGGAAGTGTGGCGGAAATGTCTAGTGAATGTCTCGTGAAGGTATACATGTCATATTATTATTTTTTTTTCGCTGAATAATATTTCCTCGCATATACGTATATACGTGTGGTGGGGTTTGTGTAAAATTATGATAAGTAAAAATTCTTATTATTTATATTTATTTTTAAATTTTTGAAAAAAAATGGGGGTTTATTTGTTATATTTTAAAGCTGGTTGTTTGTTTTTGGTGACTGTGTATATGTAACAGGTAGAAATTTTTAATACTTATTGGTTAATTTATATTTAATGTGCTGGGTGAGAGGGTAGTTTAATTTAATAACGGGTCTATATGATATGATAGTAATGTTGCAAGGGGTTGGAGACAATGATAATATAATTAGCTAAAAGTTATTGTAAATTGGTAGAAATTGTAAATTGGTAGAAATGATTAGTAACGGTAGTGGGAGAATGATAACACCATGAATGTAGTTATAGTGGTGGTAACTAGTGGTGGTAGCTTGAAATAAAAAGTGGTTGTTGGTGTTTTATTTTATTTTGTTATATATATTAATTTATTATGGTATAAATCCTGATAATAGGTATTCTGAGCGCTTTCTAATAAGTACCGCATATAATATATATATATAATTATGAATATATATATCCATTTACAAATACATTAATTATTTTTAAAACTAATGCAAAGGTTATCCGCGAGACATATCATCGCAAACAATTCAAATAGTATACAAAAACCTCCAGATCCGTTATAATTGATCCTTGTTTATATAATTTTTTGCCGTATTAGTTGTTATTTTTACTACAAGCTTTCGTCTGTTCCTACAGACATCTTCAGGTATAGAATTGATGTTGTTTTATTGTATACAAAAAAATTTATATAAACAAGGATCAATTCATTCATAACGTATCTGGAGGTTTTTGTATACTATTTGAATTGTTTGCGATGATGGATGTCTCGCCATTTAAATCATTAACCTTTGCATTAGTTTTGTGTGAATAATTCATGTATTTGTAAATTGATTGCACGTTTATTGTAATTAAATAACTGATCCAAGTGCGACTTTTAGATAATAAGTCCGACATCACTGTAATTATTGAACAATATAGTTCATGCCACTTTGACAGAAAAATTTACCAGTAAAAACATTTGTTCATCACCATATTTGGTATAAACGCAAACACTTTAAAAATTTAAAATCAAACTCAGCGTTGCTTTGGCGCGTTCCAAAACCAATAATTCTTTTTCAATAGCATTTTTGGATACAACAACACATATATTTTCGTTGTCCTCTTATTACTAAGAGAAAAAAACAACATCTATTCTATACCTGAAGATGTCTGTAGGAACAGACGAAAGCTTGTAGTAAAAATAACAACTAATACGGCAAAAAATTATATAAAAAAGGATCAATTCATTCATAACGGATCTGGAGGTTTTTGTATACTATTTGAATTGTTTGCGATGATGGATGTCTCGCCATTTAAATCATTAACCTTTGCATTAGTTTTGTGTGAATAATTCATGTATTTGTAAATTGATTGCACGTTTAATGTAATTTATTTATATTTATATACACTTTTCACACACATATATATATATATATATATATATATATATATATATATATATATATATATATATATATATATATATATATATATATGCGCGCGTGTGTGCCTCAAAAATCTTTCATGGAAACTAGATTTGTTTACACTTTTCCCCGTCCAAGGCTTCATCACTTTCATACACGAAAGAAAGAGATGTGTGTATGTGTAGTTGTGTGTGTGCTTAAATAACGAGTTATACTATTTAAAAAAAAAACCGTTAGCAGTTATACTCTATTTTTTCTTTATATTTATATAATAATCTATATTTTAAAACATACAGACATTTCTTTTTGTCGCTTTTGTGTGTGATGATCCTTAGAAAAGCGAAACGCATAAACAAATCTCATTTCAATGAATACTTTTCCATTTCTCAAATTTCCTTAAGATTTTGTCGGGATACTACACACACGCACGCGCGCACACACACTCATATATATATATATATATATATATATATATGTGTGTGTGTGTGTGTGTGTGTGTGTGTGTTAAACATCTCATATATACTTGTATATGTATATATTAGTGAATATTTTTGCGTTTCTAGTCATCACGAGAAGGTACGCATTCTGATGTTGGAAGAGTGCACCTAAGTAATGTTTTTAGTACGAAATGCGTGCGATTGGCAAATAAGCGAAATATCTTGCATTTAGATCACTCAAAAGAAGGTAAATAATCAAAAACATGGAATCAAATCTCAGAGAGGGACCCATGGACCTTGGCTCACAGATCCGGTGGTAATCGGTTTGGAACCTGTGGGTAGTTTGTTACCTACCACACGCTGACGAAGCTCATTCCAAATGTTAACTGCGTGTGGTAGGAAGGACCTACCACAGGACGTCATCACAAGCGTCATGAGCAGAAACCTCAAGAAGACAACACATTTCAAGCTCCATCAACGGCAACCAATTCAAGAAGAAACGCTACGAAATAATCTGTTAAAAGCGCGTTATATTTACATTCAGTGATTAATACAAAGTTTTCTTATATTTGCGGAACAGAGATATTTATAAGCTTTAATATATTGTGAATATAAGATCAGTAATTCCAGAATCTTGCGCGACATTTTTATTCTTGATCCCAGAAAAATATATTCTAGAAAAAATTACAATTTTCATATTTATTGTTCAGGTAAATCTGAAATGGTATTTTTGTGGCATACTATACAGATATAATATTTGATTTGCAATAAATCAAATTCGAATAACGGAATTATTAATTTCCCTAGTTTCATGAATAACGTATGCAAGGATATTATACTGCTTTAAGTTTTCTCGTTGTTTTTGCTCTTAAAACTATATTATGACAGCGGATTTACGTTTAGCTGATGCATCAAGACCCATATCTACTTCCACGAATCATATACCTAGATGCACATTCACAGACACAAACACACAGATATATATATATATATATATATATATATATATATATAGATAGATAGATAGATAGATAGATAGATAAACCCTTCAATGACATATCTCCATACACATCCAAGAATTATAACATCGCTACAAATGCATTCTTCCATATTTTAAAAGCAACAAATCTCACAAGTAGTACGTTAGTTACTCCCGATGTGAATTTCTTTTGCCACTGTCCCAGTTATAGAAAGAATCAACATTTAGTAACTTCATCTTCAAACACTCGTCAGCCACTCTTCCAAAAATTCAAGCAGCAATTCTTATTTATAACTGTACAACGAAAGCCCCATTCTATGATCGTGAGAGCAACGCCTACTTCCAAACTAATGGCATCATCATAGAGGACTGGATAGGTCCTGCTTTCTCTAACTTTTACATGTCTCATACTGAAAACAATGTCTTTATAACAACTGACAAATCACAAATCTACACAAGGTACGTTGACGAAATTTATGTCTTGAAATATAAGTACGGAATTATAAATCTCATCTCAACTTTTGAAAAAAAGCTCAACACTAAAATTTACGTAAGAACTCATGATTAACAACAAAATCTCATTCGCTGAGTTTAATATAAATCTAAAGTCAAAATGATTTACCACCTAACTCTATAAAATCCCTCACATACAAACTCTTGTCTTCTAAACTATGATAGCCTAAAGATAAAAAGTGTAGTTATATAATCTGCTTAAATAGATCAAACCAAAATTCTTCTTCCTAAGAATATTTCTGAGTGAACTAAAATGCATAAAACAAATATTTTTCAACAATAATTTTATAAACTGCTTAAGTGATAATCAATAAAATATTCTTACAACAATACAGGACACCAAAAATAAAAGTACACACAATAAAACATCGACATAATTTACTGCAACCAGATGCACAATAATTATAAGCAGGACGGATTAGCTATACGAAGAGTAATTAAACACCATATTTCGTACGTAATTCATGAGAAAACCTGTATTATATAGAATGTAGAATCGAAGACTTCGTTGTCACTAATCAAAAGAACATCAACCAATCTAAACTGGCGATGACTAAAATAGTGTATCTGTTTCAATGCCCAGTAAAAGACTTTTTTATTTTTAAAAATCAATTACCTTTATCGGACATACTACCACCTCCTTGAGTAGACGCCTCACGTGTCACTTATCAGATCAATGTGCTATAAAAAAACAGATATCAACCTACAAGTTACAAGAACCCGTAAGAAAAATTATGATAGAAAACACCAATATTCTATGTAAATCACATTACCTGAAACACGAGAGAAGACCTGTATATTAAACATCTCTCGACTTCTATCAACCTCAGCTTATTCAACAGTAGAAATGGAAAGTTAAAGGCTTTTTCTAATATAAATATGCAAACGCAAATCCTAGCCGCGCTCAAACCGCGAAAGCTGAGAACGTAGGGTTGCTAGAAAAATTTAATAAAAAATAAGTCATCTATGTCAGCCATATTTAATGAACGATGTTTAAAAGAAATGTTGTTGCCCAAATACATGCATATATATATATATATATATATATATATATATATATATATAGAGAGAGAGAGAGAGAGAGAGAGAGAGATGATAGGTAAATATTTCTCATTTTTATTTCGCGCATGCGCTTTGTTTGTATTTCATTTTGTTGGATGGGTCATTTGGGCAACGTCAGCGAGAAAAAGATTATCATGACGCAATTCACTCCGGTTGAAATGTGGAAACAACATGTTGTACTGCATGGCATTCACGCCGGGATCTCCAATATGAACATTTCAGTGTTTACGTGTCAATCTGAGGACAGTGCAGAATATTCAGAAAGAGTTGCTTAAGTCTAATTGTGATTACGAAAGTGTTTGGAGTGATCACCAGTGATGGCGACGTTATGTCTGTGTTCATCTTCCCACAGGGCCTCATATTCGACACGGAGGTCTATATCAAGTGCCTTGAGGAGGTAGTCCTGCCCTGGGTCAAGTGGATTGCTGTTCGATGACCCTACCTGGCAACATGATTCTGCTCTATGCCACACAAGCAGGAGAACCCAGATATAGCTATTAGACAATCCGTGTGACCGTATCACCCTTATATCTGGCAAATTAATTTCCTTTACTGCAACCTCCTTGATTATTATATATGGGGAGCAAGAGACCAGCAAATCTCCTTGTAACACCAAAGATGAACTGAGGCAAGGATCATAACAGCATTCACTAACTTAAACAATGAAACTGTTCAGAAGAATTGCAGGAGATTCCGAAACGTCCAGAAACCTTGGCTGAAACCAATGGCGATTTTATTGAATAAATACATTTACTTTTTCGTATTCCAAGTTATTTTTGTGTAATTTTGGTAAATATCTTTGCTAAAATGAGATGTCAGTGTTATTTTCATTTTTGCGTTATTAGACCTAAAGGGAAAAAAGTGTTCAAATAAACTTTCCTCCATCCGGAGACCAGGTTTCCGACAAATAAATATTGCATATCTTCACCTTGGTCGACATATTTTAAGAGAACTAGGAGCAGACCGAACTCAATTCACAGCACAGTCAAATCAAATGTAGCCTTAATTGTGTCAATAAAAATTGCCAGGAATCTTTTACTTGCAGCAAATTATATGAAAACAGGCTGCTAAATAGACACTCACTTAAGCTGCAACACCATGATGCATGTTAACACTACTCTCACCAAGTCCATTTTGGAAATATATCACCTGCTGTCAAACGATAAAATGTGAAGGAGAATATACAAAGGATTAAATTATGTTTAACAGTAAATTTATCATGTATCCTGAAGAAAATATCCTACTAAAATGATTTAATCTCACGAGGTCTTTACTGAAATTTCGAAGATGACACTGGATAACAG
Organism: Acanthosepion pharaonis; assembly: GCA_903632075.3. NCBI lineage: Eukaryota > Metazoa > Mollusca > Cephalopoda > Sepiida > Sepiidae > Acanthosepion > Acanthosepion pharaonis. Next base: position 2,524,762 of record CAHIKZ030005444.1, on the reverse strand, counting down.
CAGTAACATTATTTATTTTTATATAAAATATTATATTGTTACTGCTGTGAGATGAAAAGGAATAAAACTCACCCTTTTTCCTGTTTCTATTCTGTTTTGAATTTTATATAAGAATAGACACATGAAAAGGGTCAGTTTTATTCCCCTTCATATCACAGTTTAATACTGATAGGACTTGTGAAGATGGGCAACGTAAGGGAACAGAAAGAATTGTCGAAAATTGAAATAATGTATTTTCACGGTTAATTTTTAGAATAAGAAATAATCAATATCTGTATTGTTTACAGTTAGACTAATATTTTCGTCATTTTGCTTCTCTCAAAATGGTTTTACACTTGAGAACTCCGACATTCTTTAGCTTTTCCTTTAATATTAAATCTCCAGGCTATCTGGAACAGAAAATTTAACGTAATCTATGGAAATAGACCTTATTCGTCCTGCTTTACTCTTCAAGAGATATATTGTTTACTTATTATTTATTAATATACTGTCATTTCTAGTGCTGTTTTAACGAGGTTTGACTAAACTTGAACGCAAATACAATGCCACCATCTTAAAAACAAAACAATGTTTTAAATACCCTATCGTAAATTTTGAAGTCAGAACTAGCAACATTAACATTAACACCTTTAGTGCATTCACTACTCTGCAGCTTTGGTGTTAAGCTCCATTACCTCCGTTAGCGCTTTTCTTTCTGAATGTTACTGCCGCTTCCTTGTTCTCAAGTATTAACCTCTACGTCGTGTTTTCTTTTTTATTTTATGCGTTTCATTAACTTGGTGACATAGAAATTATTATTTCAAATTCACTCAGATTCTGTGAAAAGCGAACGGGCATTAGATATCCCTCGACATAGACAGCACGACGAGGACAATGTATCTACTGTCTTCTTGCTTTCCAGTCAAATTTGATCTTCAAAAGTTTTAACTGCAATATCATTTGTTATCTATTATCTTCTTAATTCATGTTCTTTTATTGATGCCTCTCTTTTATAATGGTTACTTTTTAATATATCCCTCACACTCAGTATCTCCCTGTGTCTTAATTGCTTTATTGCCTTACTTGGGTGTAATGTTTTAAGAAATATATTCGTAGATCAATTAAAATGTTCAGTTTGAAATTCTCTGAAGTTTAACCGGATCAACAGCCAAGGGAAGAAGGCTCTAGGGCATCCGTGCCGAAACTTTGTCAAGGGAAAATTAGGGACATTAGACCGGCTATAATAATGAAAGTTAATGGGGTACCACTCGTTAGAGGTTTTGGAGGGTTAAAAAAAAACCGTTGAATAATATCTATAAAAACGGAAAATCAGGGGAAATTCGGCACAATTGAGAATATATAATTGTTAACAACGATGATATTCTTTGGTGAATCTTGTTGGAATATGAGCAAGATTTATGAAGTATAATGATAAAAGAAAGATAAGTCAAGAAATACAACTATCGATAAAATAAGAATTATTTGAAATTTAATAACTTTCTCATAAATCTGATATTTCCTTACGGAGTAGGTCAACAAATAGTACTTAGATTTCGTATTCAATACATCATTGATGAAATTTATAATCTTCCACAAATAGCTTTCTCTATTTGATTCAAATATTTTACCATGATTTACACTGGAGGATTTGTTTAATTTCATTATTTTTTTTTAATTTCCCCCAATAACTGTCGATCAAAATTCTTTTGCAACCTATATAAGCACACATATTATTAAAAATATTTTGTTATTTTGTTTTATATATTTAATTTGTAGGCGTTTTCTAGGTGTAACTAGATGACGACTTTTTCTGACAACTAACATAAAAATAGTTTGTCATAAAATAATTCAAATAGAAACTAAAAAGTCATCACTTAACACTGATAGGTCAATAAGAAAGTCATATCTATTATCATGAAAGTATTCATCGATTCCTCGACATTTTAAAGTAAGAGATATTAAATTATATTAAGAGCTAATATATAAACCGATGTTACATTCGTCCCATTTAAAATTTTTACAATGTCTATGTTTTGTTTATTTTAACATGAGCCGTTTCCTTATCGGAATACATTCGGCATTAAATGACCGAGCAACCAGTGCTATAGTCTGTTGATATTGTTTAAAAATATATTAAATTATAATTTTCTCAAATTCACTGTTATAGCTTTTTCCAGTATTGATTGATGGTTCTTCCTGAAAGTTTAGTTTGAAATAATGTGGAAAATAACAATCTTGGTGATATAATTATTTTCATATGTACAGAAGCATGTGCTGTACATTTTCTTTGTTAGAAGTTCTCAAATTATCTCGTTTATATTAATAGATAATGTATAATCTTGGACCAGATTTTTATCCTGATTTAAAATGATCCTACAACAATGGACGCATTTTTCAATCTCATGACTCTCAATTTCCGCAGTTACTTCGCAAGGCCAAGTCATGTTTCGTTTTCCTCTTAATGAAATCTGTTGTTAGCTAAGACAGCGAAAACAACCATTTAGCATTTTTTTTCATTATTATAATCATTAGTGTACCACATCTTCCTAATTTCACTATTCATATATTTACCTATTATTTCTAAGCATTAACATATATATTTTTACCTGATGGCATTTCAGTATCTATGAGAAAAATGTTTTGTTTGTAGACAATAATAATTGTGGGTGGTTTATTAGTTTTCTATATTTCTGTAAGGTTGAATTGAAAAGACATAAGTAATAATGATTTCATGGTTTTCTGTGGTCAGAGGTGACGTCTTTATCATTTTTAGCATACAGTGAACTTAATGTCCAATGAATATTCTGACAATTCTCTCATATGCATCTTTGTATTCCTTCACTGTCAGGACACATCTCAGAATGTTTGCCTTACCTTATCTATTATGCCTGTCCTATTTTAAAATTATATTTGCCTTACATTTCTTTGTGAATAAGCTTTGGTCCGGTACGGTCATTATAAACGTTACCGTCTCTGCATTTAGCTGTACATCCTTTCATAGCCGCTCTTCTGTGCGTAAATTCGTCATATAGGGTGTTTTTAAATTGTGAAACTCCTGATTTAAAATCATATTTTAAGAATTTATTGTTTCATTTTTATTTCATTGTATTTTAGCAACCATATAAATACAGGCCTTTCAGTCCATTTATATTCCATGACCATTGTTATAACATACTCTTAGTTATATAACGTAATTCTTATAAGAATTCTGTATACATAATGCTTCAGCAACACTACCGTTCCGTCTGTGTAGTAGTTAGTCTGAAGATTGACTTCAAACAGCTAGTTATTTAACCATTCCTCCCCAATTAGACGTGATGCGACACAAGGACAGAGGTTAAAAGTGGAAACCCGAGTGCGTAAACTCGGTTCACTGGCCCAAATTTGCGAGATCGTGTAAAAATTTTGTCTGTTTTTTCTCAGCTAAATCTTCGTCAGTATAAGAACCCAACATGTGTCCGAAGACAGAGGTCTTGTCAGTCGGAAGCGAGACAGCGAACGGCCTGACTTAAAACGGCTATGTATTTACCCAGTCCCTCAAATGAGATAAATTGTGATACAAGGTCGACATTTCACTGGGGAACGCTTGCGTTTCCATTTGGACTATTGGTCAATTCTTGTCTGTTTTCTACAGCCGAATCTCCGTTCATATACTCGAAACGTTTAGGTATTTAGCCGTATATCCCAACTTATACGGGATGCGATAGAAGGTCAAGTTTAACTTGGGAAACCGACCACGCACACTCCGACCGCTAGTGCAGAATGTAACCATTTCCTACAAACACGGGGATGAACACTTTGCTTGTCTGTTCTACTAAGCCGAGTCTTTATCCGTAGATAGAGCTGCGAGTGAGTCGCCTTTTGACCCAGAACAGAGGTCTTGTTAGCCACGAGCCATACAGCCAAATGCCTGACTCGAGACGGCTAGGTATCTCTCAGTCTCTTTGATGTAGACGAGATGTGACACAGTGCCACTGGTCAAAATTAAATAGCCACCATAAAACGGGCTCAGGTATATTACTTGTCTCTCTTTTGTTTTCATTCATGTCCCTGTTGGTAGTCAGAGCCTCGTATGAGTCGGCCTCTGACTGAAGACAATGTCTTGTCAATCGCAATCCAGACATCGAGCAGCCCGTTTCGTAACTACTAGGTATTTACCCAGATTTTCCTACTGAGACGGGATGTGACACAAGGTCAGGCTTAATGTAGGGAACCCGAGCGCGAACACTCGGGCCACTGGTGCAAAATTTACCCATTCAACACAGCCGATTCTCTATTCATAGACATAGCCCCGACTGAGTCATTCTCTGCTCGAAGATAGAGGTCTTGTCAGTCGCAAGCCTGGCAGTCTGGATCGAAACTACTATCCGTTTTACCTCTGAATGCGAGATCTTTATAGTAATGGACGTGTTCATATAGTTTCCAGGGGTGTACTATTCAGTCCACAACACATTCTGATACCGAAAATTGTTCAGGAATGATAGAAAATTATTGTACGATAAGAGATTCGGGTTATAATGGGAAAGAGATTATATCAAATTGTCGATCAACAAATGATTTTTAACCTCTTCAAAACGATTACCTGTGTACAGAGCGAACCCCCTATTTTTTGTGTGAAAATGATTATTCAAAGAACTCGCCTAATACTCGAGCATGTACGGTAAATGTAATGAATATTTTAAAAAAAACAGTGATAAGGAATTTTGTTGGACTGTTGTAAACAATTAAGAAGCTTAATGACCGACAAAACCAGAGACGACAAGGATGAAAGTGCAGAATCATCATCATTAATAAATAAATATTTTTTGAATAAAAAAATCTCCAGAAAAAATCATGAATTTTCTTTCACATTCTGTATTCAATATATTATTAATGAAATGTTATTGTCTTCAAAATATCGACTTTATTTAATTTATTCGTGTATTCATCTAGTTAATTCATTTTCTCATTTTCTTTAATTCTGTTAGTACAATGTGTTTGTTGGCTTTGTAATGAGCATGTAATTAATATTAACTTTATATTTTTATCTGATACATTTATTTTGTATGTAAATTATGAGATTTTCGTGAAACATGCAAGAAATAGTTTGATATTATAAAAAATAAATAAAATAAAACCAAAATCTTATCTACCCACACAAGATTGTTAATATTAAAGAGAATACTGTTTAGATGTAAAGCGATAATTGAATATGTAAATTTATAAATCAAGACAAATAACATGAAAATCCATTACCAGCTTAAGAATATAGAATATTTCGATAAAACTAATGATATAACGCGGATTCATACTATTGATTTCCAGAATGGCAAGATCTATTTGATATATTTTCAAATTCTCATGAAGCCATTATTTTAAAATAACAATATTGATTTTGAGTGTGTGTATGTGCGTGAATGCGTGTGTGTTTGTACAGTCACTTGGATTTATAACAGATTTCGAAAAGCCATTCCAATAAAAATGTCCCACTTTTCGTATATGTGTGTATTATTACTATTATTGCTCTTCCGAAAATTGTCGCCACCAGGAAGGTGTCTTGTAAAGAGATATTTTCATTATTGGCAAGGAATCAAGTTAGGAGTGGAAAGTAAATAGCCTTGGTAAGATTAATTTTCTTAAGGCACGATGTATTCGCCCCCCTTCAACCAGGTTACATAATTTATTATAACTAAATGCAGCCATTCCAACAATTTCAAACATTGTCTTTAAAACGAATCAACATTTGTTACTGTCTTTTTTGTTTGTTTGTATGTTTTCTATTCAGCTTGAATTCCACTTCTCTTGAAATTACTCTTATTTACTGCAGTTCTAATTATTCAGTTTTCTCGCTTCTTGCTGGTTTTCAACTTCGGATGGTAACACAGATCATTGTCTTTCTTTTCTTCATTGTTTAATTTTCGGATATGGTTTATGATTTCTTCAATTTTATACAGTACTTCTTTATTACAAACAAAAAAATAACCTGGACAAAACACCCTGATAGTGACTGTCATTGTTTCCTTTCGATATTTAGTTTCGTCAGTTTTATTTTTCTATCTATCTTTAAGGTAGTTTTATTGTGAATATGTATATTCAGGAATGAATCTTAATTTGTATATTATAAAAAAAAAATTAGTTACTTGTCCTGTTTATCTCCTTTTATTTTTACCCTATATTTATTTATTTTGTTTCTTCTTTTATTTTTTGGTATTTTCTCTTTTTTACTCTTTCCTTAATACTTTTTATTTATCTCTATTTTTCTTTCTTCATATTTCTTCGCTTTCTTTCTTCCTTTAGTCTGGGGATTTTTTCCGATATTTTATACCCCAATCTTTAAAAAACAAAAAACAGCTAGTTTTTTTATTTCATACTTTTGCTCACTTTTTATTTTTCTTTATTTTTTTTTTAACGGTTTTCGGTTTCTTTTTTTTTTTCATCTTAGGCTTTTGCACTCGCTTATTTATTTTGTTCGACATTTTCACACGATCACAAAGGTTTCCGGTTTTCCACTCCGATTTACCGGTTGATCTATATTCAACATGACGGTACCCGTTGTCTTTTATTTTTTGGTTGCAATGAAAACAGGCATATGTTTAAAATTTTGCTTTGTGGGGTACATATATCTGACGCCAAACAGAAGTGATTCTGCTCAATTTGTTTGGCATAAGTTCACGAGAATTATGACCTTAATGTGGATCGAATATATAACACGTCATCACGAAAGCAAATTGAGTTGTCCCCTAAGTTTAGTTAGACGTGTTGTTTAAAAATTCAACCGCGAATCGATTATACAGAAATACTCATAATTTCGGTACTCGGTAGTTTGGAGGAGAGAATGAAAGTAAAATAATTTACTGAATCTTGCTAGCCGCATGCAAAGATCCCTAACGAAATAGGGGAGGGTGGGTCAATTGAAGATGAAGGAAAGGGAAAGAAAGTCAGAAGTCCTTTTTCAAATAAAATAAATTCTTTTTATAAACCTGATTGGTTTACAAATGGTTAAGTCATAAGTTGCAAAGGGAAACTTCATCTAACACGCCCTTGACAACCAAACGTCAGACCTAAGTGATTCTCATTTTCACTCGGACAAGACAAAGCAGTCGTTTCCAATCAAGAAAAATGCTCTTCTCTTACAAGAATTTTGAAGAAGACTGAACATTTGAAATAACTTATCAAAAGTACTAACGTAATCTACTCTACCAAGGTAAATAAAATCTTTTATCTGTGTTCGACCGAACTAAATCACTTTGATTGTACATTTTCCCGCGTAATTTGATGTGTTTTGTATACGTTGTCATTTTTTG
>CAHIKZ030005444.1:2430000-2515000 GCA_903632075.3 Acanthosepion pharaonis | reverse complement strand
AACGCACATCGAATACTGAATTAAATCTGAATTAAATGTAGAAACTTCATTACATAATAATAATAATAATAATAATAATAATATGCACGCGGAAATAATGGTGTTAATGTTGATAAACTCAAAAAAGATCATTGATTGAAGAGTACAGTTGGAATTTCTGTTTGTTCAAGACCTAATTCTCTTTACCAAGGATTATCAAATAAGCATACTAATGAATGGCACAGACACACTACGTAAATGATTGACAACTTAGTCTGGTACTTCAATCATTACAACGGACGAATACAAATATAGCTATCACATTGGAAATTATATTCACTGGAAGATAGGCGAGTATTACTGTGAGACACATGTCGGAAATGGTATGAATATTTCCCTCAACCAGTCTCAAAAAATCAAGAGGTAACTATTCTTTCCGACTTTACGATTTATACAGGTAGATATGTTAAAGATAATTGACCAAACAAAGAAATCAGAGGATACAAACAAAAGTAAGTCTTTGTAATGATTTATACGTGCAGTCAATCATATATATATATATATATATATATATATATATATATATATATATATATATATATATATATTACTTGCTTAAGAATATGACATGATAAACATTACAATCTTGAAATTGAAATAAATGTTGAGTCTTAAAGCTAATGTTATTTAATAGCATATTAATTGTAGTACTGTGGCCCAAAAAGTTAGAGGTGATAATATTTACATGATTGCTACTAACCTGTATTTACAAGAGATTCAATGAATTACATCAGAGAACCGCTCATCTACTCAGAAGAGTATTATGAGTATAAAGATAATTTAATTAATTTCTATGGTTTTACCGTAAAAATCGATAAATGACCAGAACCATGTGATATCACTTCTGATATCGCTCTATTGGTTCAAAAGCCAAAAGCTATCTAATCACATTCAATACCCTGAAAACCTAATTCTGAACAGACTCTAAATTTTCATTCGAACTACTATTGGGACATATTCTCCATACCTCGAATGAAACTCGTATTACACGATATATCGCTAAAGATGCTGGGAATATTGTCAATTCATTGTACCGCTCCAGAAAGGCCCTAACTCGTCCTGATATGCTCTACACATCCAAGGGTCAGATCAGGTTAAAAATGGAGTACACTTCCCATATATGAACTGGAGCTGACCAGTTTTCAATTTCCAGTTTTGCTAGTCCAAAAGTGTCTACGTAACCTTGCAGGAGTTTAGTCAGTTTCTACCATATAACACCCTCTTCAAAAACGTATTGTCGCAAACATCTCGCTAGGTTTTCGTTATTCTATATTGAAAGTTAAGACAATCTTCTTACCTTATTTCCGCCGACTCTACTCCGCAGAGTTAAGACAATACACGCTGCGTACACTGAGGCGAAACACACTCACATTCTCAACCTATACTAAAAGTAGAACAAATAACAGCAACACAACAAAAAATACAATGTACCATGATCAAAACGAGAAGGTAAAACGAAAAAAAATATCCGTAGAAAGAGATAGTATGAAAGACAGGCTATCGTAGATGATTAATCATGAATATTTTCTCGCATTGGGTAACACAAAAGAAAATGTAATTTTATATAACTGCAGAAAAAATATATCAGAACGAAATATGTAAAAAAATATACAGAATATAAAGAAAATCGTAGGCAAATATAACAAATAGGAACAAAGAGAATTTAAAAACCTACACTAGAATTTCTTACCAAAATTACACGAGAACTGTGCAAATAAGTTTTTTTCCAAACTTGTGATCAAATTATATTAAATCAAACCATAACATAACGTATTATATATTGCATTGCATTTCCAAATTATATTAGCACATATCCAGAACCTACTATCCCAAGCAAACACGATTTCCAGGTGTGTTTTTATGAAGAAAATGAAGAAGACCTTCCAAATATGTATATATCAGTGGACAAGGAGATGAATATAATAGAAACTAGAAAGAGAAAAAATATCACACTAAAAATTGAAACTGTAAAATATCCTAGATGTATATTTGCGCATTAGATATATAAACCAAGCTAACAGAGAAAGGATGTATTATAACAGAGGATGGAAAAACGCGACACCGAAATCCGTACACGCATTGGACTAGCGAATGATTCATCACAATAGGTAAGCAAACTGATGAGAAACAGAAAAAACAGCTAGAAACGAAGAAAATATAGTGCACTGCTATAAACTATCCCTCCACTTATGACAGTGAATGCTGAATGATGTCCTTACAGATGAAGGGGAAACTGAGACAACAGTTCTACAGATGGATACTGAGTACTCTATGGAAGGATACTAAGAATTGAGGAAGAACACTTGTACTCATAATCAGGAAGAGGCGACTGTAATTTTTCGGAAACATAAAGAGGAAGGAGGGCTTGGAAATCTTAACCCTCTCAAGGCGAACTAAATAAGTAAAAGCGGTTAGTCATCTAGCTGACGAGTGTATGTAAATGGATAGTGGAATAGTGAGAAGGCTTAGCAAAATCGAAAAACTGCCACAAGAAATAGGAAAATTGGAGAGCCATGCCTTCCCATGTCTCGAAGGGACGCTGCACAGAGGTGAAGAATAAGTAACGCTTCTGGGAATGCGCTCAAATTAAAACATGAATCGAACCTGCAATGAAAATGTGAGAACATATAGACCAAGCTGACGCTAAGCCAGGTGTGTGGTGGATATATGATAAAAATTCTATTCATCAGTCCTCGGCAACTAACTTCAGACCGTAGATTTGAAAATATCACTGCTAGAAAAGATGATAATATGAATGGTGAAGCTGATGATGATGATAGTGTCTGTGGTGGTAACTTGGCTGTGATTGTGGTGGAGCTTATGCTACTGCTACCTTGATGGCTAAGAGAGAAGGATAGCCGATATAAAAAGGAAAATAAACGATGGAGGCACGTATAGAAGTAAGATAATTCATTTTTGATAAAACTAAAAGAAAATCATTCTTCTTGCTCCTATTCTTTTTCTCTTTAATTTTTCTTCTTTTTAATATTCTTCGCTTTTTTATTTATTTTTCTGTTTTATTTATTTTTTCTGTTTTATTTATTTTTTTCTGTTTTTCTATTTCTTTTAATTTTTCTTTTCTCTTTTTTCATTTTATTTGTATTTTCTTTTTTCCTAATCATTTTCTCATTTATTTTTTTACATTTTTCTACTTTTTTAACTTTTTTCTTCTTATCATAACAACCGCTCCGTCAGAGATAATACAAATAAAGCGATAATGCTCGCGTGAATATTGATATGTTTGGGGTTTTTTTTTATATTTTAATATCAGAAACATAAATATGAAATTTGTAACGGTAGTAAGAAATACAATCTTTCTTTTCTTTATCACATGACATCTATCTTACTCATTTTCTCTCTCTTTTGTAACTATATTTCACTTCATATCTTCCTCTTCTAATGTTTCGATGTAACATTTTAGGTACATAATAGTTTTTGAATGAATTCAACGTAACATTTATATTACGGAAAAATCCTTGGATAAACAATTTCACTGCTGATGTTAATGACAGAAATAACACTTTCGCTCGCGTAAATTTGTTTCCATTTCTTTCTCTTTGTAGTTTCGTTATTTTAACAAAATCCTATCAAATATCTTTCAAGTGTGTGAAAGCGTAGGTGGACGATCAGATGAAATGTGACAGTCGCGGTGGGTTTAGGAATGACGGTAGTAGTTACACTCCCAAATTGCTCTTTGTGTGTTTTAGTCGGTGAAATCTATATCTACATAGATGTTGTAAGAAAATTAATTCTCACAATTCTATAAAGAATGTTTTTTTTTCCCGAGATATTGATAATTGTAGCTTTAGTCATGATGGAAGTTGCTGCGATGGAAGATTTTGAATTGAGCTGGTTTTATATCGACTTATAACGGGAAAATGTGGAAAAAAGCATGAACGATTCCAGCACAATCGGTACAGAATTTGACATCATGAAAATAGAGCTGTATATCAATGCTTATTATTTCCCATATAATTATAATAATATATAAGTAAATATTCCTTATTAATTTCTAGAGGCTTAGTCATTTAATTTTAACGTACATTCGAAAGAACATGTACAATAAGTTTGAAGCAGATTCGCATATGTCTATGCAAGTTTTTTCGGTTATTGATTTATTCAAACAATAAATCTGACCTGTCAAGCATTTTCAATTTTTAATCTCTCTCACTCTGTCTCACTGTATATATATATATATATATATATATATATATATATATATATATATATATATATATATTTGCGTGTATATGTATGTATATGTATGTATATATGTGTGTGTCTTATAAAGTAATAAAACACTGAATGGCACACTGGTTTCGACCGCCAAGGTATCATCAGGATCTTACCTCAGCGAAATCATTAGAGAAAAACACCACAACAAAACTTAAATTAAAGAATACGGAACCGGAAATAATCAGGGGAGGAGACGTGGAATACAAAATATTATAATTATTTTTCCAACTTCACCCTATTTCATATAGCCACAAAGTGTACTTCCTCATATGACTATATTTTGCCATAATTTCGAACCTCTCATTCACCAACTCAGCATCACCCCCACCCTGTGTGTTACAATGGCCAACTTCTCCGAGCACAGCCTACAGGATTCGATTTTTACCTGACTAGCTTTCACTTTTTCTAAAATATTCCATTTAATGGCCGGACTTCTTTCATTTTTTCTCTATAATTCCAATAATAATTTACTAGCCACGTAGTTAGTCCTGGTATTTTAAATGACAATATATGATTATAAATATTCAAGTTTGAAAGTGTTATGAAACGAATTCTAACATCCTATTAAAATATAAGTTATACGGGCAAATATACATAGATAAAAATGGTTGAGTAGATAAAGTTTAATATGGGCAGAACAGAAAAATGAACATTCGAATATTGAATATTTCTTGAATATTGAATATTTCTTGAATATTGAATATTTCTTGGTGGGTGTATGGGCGTGTCTTTGTCAAGGTATGTTGGGTATATGGGCATGTCTTTGTCAATGTATGTGTGTGTATGTGCGTGTCTTTGTCGATGTGTGAGTGTATTGTCGCTTGTGTGTGCCTTTCATTGTGTATGTATGTTGTCGTATTCTTGGGGTTTTTTTAAGGGTCATGGAAATGTTTCCTGTCTCGTCGCATTTTTGCGTGTTTATATATCTAAATATGTCTGCGTGGTGGTGTGTTATAATCTGATTGTATATGTTTTGTCTTTTGCAAGATTTCATCTTTGCCCATGTCTTCACTTCAAATGTACCTAAGTTGTAACGGAGTTCAGAGCAATATTAGATCTTAACGTTTATTCCAATTTAATTTCAATAAAAACAAAATAAATAGAAAAACATATGCATTTTTTCCTCAGTTTTGTCCTTTAAATTATTGTATAATTTTAAACTTAATATATATTAAATTTAAAATTGCTAATTATTAATTTTGAATTTTATAGTAAAAATTAATATTTTTTAGTTAGAATGAATTCTATTTTAGTTAGAATGAATTCTATTTTAGTCTAAACCTAATATTAAAATAATGAATAATTAATATAACATTAGTCCGTTGTCAAGTTTTTGGAATTCTCATATACTTGTATTTTGGTTGGTCATTCCACGTTATGTCACAGCGTTTCCCCTTGCGAGGGATGTTTGATTGATTTGACCCTTTTAAAACCCTTTATTCAACATTCAACACCATCATTTGATAAGTCGCCTGATGTGTTGAAACAAAATGGTTATTATATAAAATATTTTAAGTTTATACCTTATTTTATAACTTATATTTTAATAGATACAATTTATTTCAGTATTTTTTTTAAAAATAAACACTATTAATTACATTTACCAGCCTGAATGTTCTAGAATTATCGTAGAATATGTGTGCTTCTCCGGCAGCAATTTCATAATATATATATATATATATATATATATATATATATATATATATATGATATGGTATGCATATATAATATAAAAAAATATTATCAGAGAGAGATGGAAAGTACTTCGAAATAAAAAGTGAAAAAAAAAGTGATTTTTACTGCTTCTTGTCTAATTCAGTTGTAATATACGGAAAAATATTCGTGAATATGTAAGGATTATGATAAAACTAATCAGACATGCCTAATAGAGAATTTGCTGCCTAAATACACACACTTTATATATACACACACTTTATATATACACACATATTATATATATATATATATATATATATATATATATATATATATATATATATATAATATATGCATATTTATTTTTCTTTCTTACTTTTTAATATTATAACTTTGATCTTTTTTCAAACTTTTCTTTTTTTCCTCGATTCAGCATAAATTAAACTCCATTTACTAATATCATGGTAGTTTGAAGTGATGGATGTATAGTCCAAGCGGAATAAACACACACACACACATATATATATATATATATATATATATATATATATATATATATATATATATATATATATATATATAAATAGTGACAAAAAGTCGGAAACGTTTTAACAATCCCATAAAACCAAGAGTGATGGAAGAAAAATATTTTATTCATAGTAACTGAAACATTAAAATATGCCATTTGAGAAACAATGATGGAATTTTCATTTTTTTTTTTAAATTGCGACCTGTAGATGGCGTTCACCAGTACGAATGCATTCTTTAAATCTGCTGTTGATATTCCTCATTGACTGCTGAGACATTTCAACTGGGATACTTTGAATTTCATCTTGAATTCTAAATGGCAAAATGTTTACTTGCTCAAGGTCACTGTCTCGCAGTGTTGTTGCATGCTCATGTCTGGCAATACGCACTTCAAAAATTCCCGTCTTTTTTAGTCAACCTGTATATTTGTTGGCACTCTAGTGATCATAGCATACTCTCCCCCCATTTACACCGGTCTGAGGGGCTTAAATTCTGTCCCGAACTAGCCTAGCATTTACTAGCAAATATATTACTCCTGCTTTAATTTTCTTTTAAGCAGTCACTCGAAAGAAATTGTCACTAGGCTTGAATGTATGTAGATAATGTTAAGCATCTTTCTGAATTCCTCGTTCTTTTATTTATTTTTTTTTATTTTTTTAACTCTCTCTCCCTCTCTCTCAATCTCTCACTCTCTCTCTCTCTCTCTCTCTCTCTCTCTCTCTCTCTCTCTCTAAACTACGTGTATAAGTTTTATTCCAATCTATTTTTAATTCAATTAAATTTACTCACTTCCTCCCATTTCAAGACTTTCTTGTACATTAATTCAGTGATGATTTCATTTCAGCTCGTACCTTTACTTGGACGTGGAGTCTTTTCTGGCGTGTTTCACGAAGGATGGATTCATCCATTTTCCCCAAAAGTGAATGTTGGAACTCATACTATGTTAAAACGTTATCAATGTTTCAGACACCCTGTCCATAAACCCACACCGATTCATATGCTTCTTTTTTGTAATCCTGCCTTTTTCTTTCTTTCGAATTGATAGCTTGACAACAACATTCCGACGCCCTGTAAGCATCTATACTAATGTATATAGTGGGGATGGTAATGGATGCACAATCATTACCCTCTTCTCCTCCCTATGGATCTTTTAGTCATCTAGTTCATGATCGATCTATACATGCATATCTTGCTGTGGCTCTCAGCTTGGCACTCCAGATGAGGTTTCTGAGTGAAACTCGTTCTTGTAATATATTTACTGCAGGCCAAATTCAGAACTGATTGCCTTCTTTTGCTTGTTTGTTTTTGTTACATTTTTAATAGGAGAAGATAGGCACTCCTATCGCCATTAGAGCGTAAAGGGATATAGGCTCAGTACTTGTTTCCTCCTCAGGAAAATGTTTCCGGTTCCTTTCCTTTACTCTGGCCTTAGTAGTGGTGCTGTAATGTATCTCTTGTGATGTCTGTGGTCGGTAGCAAAGTCTCTTCATACCGAGTGTACCAGGTTGGCTGTTTTCTGGCTACTGTTCCAACTTGTAGTTAAGAGCCCGAACTCTTGCGTAGAGTCTTGAGAGGCTGCTCTGATCAAAAGTGGAATAATATCGGGATACTTTCAGTGTCATATCGGACATGGACGGCTGTACCTAAATGCCCCTCCGATGAGTAAATCCGAGGCCTCACTATGTTGCATTATGTGACAGTTCTCATTTTGCACATATTAGATTAGACGACCGATTGTTACTACTATACTCGGCTTTTTCATTACCAATATAACACACCATGAGCATAACAAAACTAAAATAAAAACCTTAACAAAATCAACAAAAATCGCCTAAACCCCTTAACCTTTCCTTCTCAAACGTCCATGGTATTCGTAACAACTTCTACAGTGTGGAATCGTTCTTCTTTGAAAAATCTCCTGACATACTAGCTCTCTGCATAACTAACATTAATTCGTTAATCTCTTCCTTTGATTTCTCGATTCTTAGCTGCAGCCCTCTCCTGACAATGGACCACATGCACGACCTGGAAGTTTATGTCTGCGATCATCTCCCACTGGCAAGGGAACTTCCTTTTGTATCTCCCGAATATTCGTGCATATGTCTCCGTCTCTTTCTCTCACTCTCTGTCTCTCTCTCTCTCCTTAATTCAGTAGGCTATCTCTTCTTTCTCTACCTCCCCCTTTCTTTCAAGACTGTTGAGTGCTTGATAGTATTACCGATAATATAGACAAGGTCATCTACCTACAACCGTATACAAACATATTCTTGTTCGGAGACTTTAACGCCTACCAAACCAGGTGGCTTAAACATTATGTGACTGACCTCGCTGTCATCCAAACATTTAACTTGTGTGTGTGTGTATGTGTGTGTGTATGTGTGTGTGTGTGTGTGTGTGTGTGTGTGTGTGTGTGTGTGTGTGTGTGTGTGTACACAGAGGTTAGACAAAATAATTTGAACATCTTGCAAAAATAGCACTTTTTCAGTTCCGTCATTTCCGGATATTTTTAAAAATCAAACCTGCATGAAAAGTAACTGTTAAGCACATATCACTTTACTTTGCTTTTCCACTTAATTAAGTTTATTAATTAATTTATCTTCAGTTAAAAGAGTTACATACTAAAATGCAGGATCTGAGTGTTTTCAAAAAGAACACATATTTGGTGCTCAATTAGCAATTGCATCTGTTACCAAAACGACTGAATTGTTGAATGTGTTATGAGCTGTAGTGTCCACGTTCATGACAACGTACACAAAACAAGGTAAATAATCATCAGCAAAGGTTAATAATGGAAGAAACGAATTGTGCCACAATATGGTAAGTATATCGGGAGTTCCACAAAACTAGTATCTGCAAAAGAGCTGCGATTCCTAAGCCTCTGATCACAAAGTCGAGCGCAACGTTTGGAAAAACGGCGTGATGATCACAAAAAATGGACACTAGAGGTATGAAAAAAAAAACTCTAATTGGTCTGATTATTTTTCACGTCATTTCGTAAATACTGTTTATTTTTATGTATGGGGAACACCGCGTGAAGTCTATGAGTCGGAGTGCATAGTCCCGACAGTTACACATGTGTCTCAGTAATGATTTGTGCGGCAATTCCTGGTATTCTTCTGGATATATCATCACTCTTAATGAGAGAATTACAGCAGATAATTAACTTGACATTCCCAAATGAGGAAAATGCACCAGTACCAATTGCAAAAAAAGTGAAGATTATCTACTAAAAATATTAAAACATTATCTTCAATAAAAGCTAAACTTACTTTATAAAACAACACAACTGCAAAAATCAAAACTGCAAAAAAAAACCAAAAACACATTTATTTACGTGTTCACATGACCCTAAAAGAAATGTGTTACTGGTACAACCAAACTCATAAATAATTGCATACACATTGCAAAAATGAAGACTATCTATTAAAAAAAAAATTAAACCTTATGCTCCAAAATACTAAATTTATTTTAAAACAAACAACGAGCGTTAGGAAATCAATCGCATGATGATACTGAAAGTTTGAAACTTAAATTGTGGAATCGGCTGATCTACTATATATATATATATATATATATATATATATATATATATATATATGTGTGTGTGTGTGTGTGTGTGTGTGTGTGTGTCTGTGTCTGTGTCTGTGTGCGTCTGCGGTCTCTGTGTGTTCCTGTCTGTGTGTATGTAATCAATTTATATTTTGGCAGCAACAATTCTTTCAAACATCTTTCATTGAATACGGCCGACAAAGAAAACTGAATTCATTTTCATTAGCTTATTAACTTTTTCTGGCATCGTAATATTTTTGCGTTTTGTCGGCGTTAAGGAATATAATAATTGTCCATAATAAATTATCGTCCCAAGCCCTTTCGCAAATTCTATAGTTATTTTGAATAAAAAAATTCTTAACACGCTTAAAAGTTTACGCAAACTGTTATAATTATCGATATATATTTCACATATAATGAAAACTTAAAAATGTTTTTTATTTTGGAGATAATTTTAGAAGAAGCGATGGCTAGAAAGAGACAATAATTTTAAGAATGTTAGATATTGAAATGTATGAATTGGCAGCAATAGCTGTTTCTAAACACGAGTGTATCTCCTGGAAATATATTCTCAGAAATTGACGCATCATGTAGATAATAATAATAGTAATTTTATTTAGCTTCTGTTATTATTATTATTATTATTATTATTATTATTATTATTATTATTATTATTATTATTATTATTAAACTTTGATGATCCATCTTAGTTAGAGTTATAAGATTTTGTATCTTCACTGCATATATGAAACTGCATTTCTTTGATATTCTACACGTCTATTATGATTCCTTTTGGCAGCACACACATCACGTGATTCGGAACTCGGAAGTGCGCATGTCAATCACAAGAGCAAATTATTTGCTCTGAGCTCCGGTGACAAGGTATGCCAAGCCAAACGGAAACACGGCTTTTCTCTCCACTTTCTTTTGACCTAACGAAATAGCTTCAGCTTTTGATGTCGTCTCAATTCTAACCGACTTTGCATTATAGAGTTCTGTATTTTTACCTTTTTTTCCTCATTAAACCAGTTTCTCCTTCTCTAGCTTTGCCGTGATAACGCCCGTTTGTCTCCTTGTTCTTGATCTAAATAAAATATGGCCTCTCGAAATTTTTCTACCTTTATTTCATTTCATTTTCTTTCAGTTTCCGATATAGTCTTTGGTGTTCCTTTCTTGAACAATGATTGCTTTATTGATTTATATCTTCTATTATTTTGAGATTCGTAGATTTCTTTAATCTCTGTTTGTTGTTTCAAACCTTACGTTTTTGCAGTTACTTTTTTGCTCTATATTTTTTCTATACTGATTCTTATTTTTCTCCCTTTTTCTCTGAATGCCCCTTATTTTCTTTTTAACTGCCGCTTTACCTTTATAGCCATTCCTTTGCCTTCTCTTTGTTCTTTCCTTACTCTTTCGCATACTGTTCATTCCCATGCTACTTTTATGAATGCAATGATACCTGCAATATTCATGTTTATTAGTTCTTTTCCTTCCATGATTTGAAACAGTTTACTCCTAACAATCTGTGGTTAGCGTAGAATGAGTAATGCCTTGTTCAAATTTTCGCCCGGTCTGCACTAGTACTCCTTGGAAAACCATGACCCAAACTCATCTTCTCTCCTAACCTTGGATTAAAAAGAGACAGACGCGTGTCTTAGATGCCAGCAGTTCTAAAAATGAAAATCTCTAAATTTAAAACGTTGGGAAAGTCAATGGAAAATTCCCTACTGTCTTCTCAAAGAACTTATAGAAATTACCTGACAATAAAAAAACGAGTGTGCAGAGACACGTTGGTTTACATCCTGAAAGGACCAGAATGAAATATAACTTTTATCTATTTAGTATTCAAATGATTTGTTACTTTAACCGATGCCGATTTATGTTTTTATATACATATAAATATTTTAAACTTTTGCCACACACAAGATACAGCATTGTATTAATACAAGTGTTGTATTTTGATAGAAATAAATCTCAGATACAACACTGTATTAATGGAAAATATACCTTGAAGTGTTTAACGTATATCGACTGAATAAATATGACCTACCATGTATATTGTATCAGCCTGTTAGAACAAAATACGACTAGGAGTTAAAGACAAATTAAATCTGCTATTTTTTATTAATTAATAAATCTTCTCGGACATCGTGATTTTCTGCTATGTTTTTATATATCTGTAATAATGCGTAAATCCTTTCTCTGACACTCAGAATAGACATTAGAAACCTGTGTATGAAATCGATGGTAAATATCGTAGATCAATTATTTGTTTGCAAATTCAGTCCAAGATATTTGCCTTGTTTATTGATATATACGTCATTCATTTTTTGATAATTAGGGTGAGATGAATTTTCGTAAAAGTGGATAAATTGATAATAAGTATCTTCAATACATCAGTATTGGCAATAATCTGAAATGCTCTCATCTCTGTAACCCTGCTTCGGATTTTCAAGTATTTTTTTTACCTCTTTTTCAAATCTCGTGATTTTCAGATATTCTTTTTCCACATGTACAATTTGTAATTGCAATGTCGCCGTTAAAGAATAATCAATGTCAGTATGACAATTTTCACATCAGATTAAATGACTGAATAACGCCGCTGATAATTCACAGCAAGTCACAACTGCATTACTTCCTTCTTGTTCTTTTGATTTTCATCATGCCGATTGGAATTTTAAAGTTATCATCTCATGAATTGACAGAAAGGCGTTAACTACATACTTTAAATACCACTTATTATTACTTGAATATTCAAGCAAGCCGTTTTACAAACCCATATGGAAAACTATGTGCTGTAACAGTTCTATAATATTCATAATTTGATTTATTTTTTATTTCGATTTTACGTAATTTATTTTCACCATTTGTACTGAAGGACTTCACCGAAACTAATATCTCAGCTATTCGATATTAATGTTGAAGTTTTAATAACTTCTGTTCTTTGAATAGGTTCATTTTTCATGATTTTCCTTTCAATTTTACTAATTTATTTTTACAATTTTACTGTTTCTATTATTGTTCTACACATTTCACTAATAAGAGTTTGCGTTAATCACATTTGTCTCTCAAATTCTTTATTTTTTACATAATGTGTTTACATATTTTGTTTAACGTATTCAGCTTCATATCATTTCCCCATTTGGTTTGTTGCAATAACATCATCCACTACCTGACACAATTTATTTCAATGACTATTTCTGCTGTTTTTTGTTTGTTTTCTTTTGATATTCACTGGGTTATTTGTTATTTAAATTGATTAATTTAAATATATTTAGATAATATAAAATTCTAACAATATTGCACATTCATGTCTCCTCAAACTTTACCAAAATCATTAATACATATTCAAATCATATTGCACATAATCTTATTAAATGTAATAGTGTTGATGTGATAATAATAAAGGGAAAAAGCCAAACGGTATTTAAAATTTAAATACCAAACTAACAAACAAATGAGATAAAAGAAAATATATTTTGATCAAATAAAATATATTTTGATTAAAGACTACAATAAAAATAAATGCCTCCTCATAGATATGGTAATGATATCAGACACAATTAATCGGATATTGAATAAGGCAAAGTTAAGATAAGGAGCTTGAAATCGAACGTATATATGTTGAAGTTTTTAAGCATCAAATAGTATCAGAACTTGTACAAAGAGATTGCATATATTTACTCAATTATCGTAGGTCTTGGGTAACGATCCTATAATGGATTTTAGCTAACATAGAGCGAACAATAACAATAATAATAATATAAATATTAATAAATATAATACTAAAATTGAAAAGATAAGCGTCTCAACCCTGTGAAAATTTTGACGAATATTTAGAATATCATGATATTAGTTTCTGGAATACTCTATCTATTCCGTAGATTAGAGAAAAAATGCTGGAGAAATGAGAATACTAGCAGCATGGCCAGGCGTTGCCTGTGCTTGATTAAAAAATCGTACGACTCATACAGCAATCGCTATCACTTGAATTAATATATTTTTGCCCTCCCTTGCATTTAAAGGAATGCTTTTTTCCGTGCTGATGTTGCTACATGTCTTACTTCTTGCCTATCTCAAACTGCGAATTTTTTCTAATCTCTATACTAAACATTAAATCTGTTACGAAAAAAGAACTAAACAAAACGAATACAAAACGATCAGCTTTAAAAAAAAAAAGGACTCGTAACTGTAAAAACTGAATGAAAAAAGAATGTTAACAACAAATACTTTTTCACACCCAACCCAGTTTCCTGAAATATTGAGACTGGTCATACAACTTGGGCGGGGTTGTTGTTGCCCTTGTTTTGTTAACCCGGAACTTTGGAAACCATGCATTGATCCGATTTTAAGTTCAAATAAAAAGAGCTCAAAAGTGTTTAACAACGCGAAGTCAACTGCACAGTGACCAAATTGAGGTGAAAATCTTAGATACACTGGGCCGCGTAGTGCAGGCGTGACATTCAACGTAAACCCCCAAAATCGGTATCACTTTTGAGTTAATCGGTTTTTTTACAAATTTTGAGTCCCAAATAAAAAATCGGGCTCCGGCATCACACAATGATGAAAATTGAAAAAACTGATCTGGGATGCGGCCTGGGAGAAAGAAAAAAAGTTTAAAGAATTGCGAAATGGACTGCTGAGGGCATGGTCAACACTGAGGTTTGTATCCATCAGTTGCCGATGTAACCTTCACTTTCAGAAGATCGCCATTTCCATTCGCACCCTGTTTTGCTATGACAATTAATAAGGCCCAATGACAAACTGTCTGTCACTGGTGTACACTTAGAGTAGCAGTGCTTCTCATACGGCCAAGTTTATGTAGCCTGCTCTTTAGTCGGCAGGCGTGATGATGTGTTTCTTTATTCAACCTCACAAAAAACTGAAAATGTGTTCTACACTGAAGTCCTCAGCCAGTCCTCAGCAAACTCCATTCCATTTGTCCTTTCAATTTAAGAAAATTCAGGTCCCTGCCAAATCAGACATATTGAATGCTGGATTTGTGGTTTTGAATAGAGATATAGCTGAACAGAAACAATTCAAATCTTGAGATATCTATTCGTATGCAACCAATCGCTGAATGCAAAAAAGGGACGCATCTTTTGCCGAAAAGATGGCGCTGCCGCTTCCACAACCAGCATCACAATGCGTAGGCAGTTAGATGTTGTTGAAATGTAATCGAGTAAAGTTTCTCCTCGAGAAGATTCCTCAGTTTGACCACTCAAATCGAAGAGTAATAGGTCTTTTCAGTTCTACAGTGGTGTGTGCAGCTGAAGCATGCATTATACACCATACCCAACTCTCTCAAAATGCCCAAACGCTAAAATGAGTACTGATTTGCGTGGACGCGCTAGACTTCTCTGACAAACGAATCTCTTCAGTTTTTGCAATACGATTGGTTAGAATTTTGCAAGATGTGATTAACGACCAGTTTGGGTTTTCCTCAATAGGAATTTAAAGCAGTCAATTGTTGAAATCCACATTGCAATCTGAGATGTTAAATTTTCTATTGCAACCAATAAATTAGCATGCATGTAGAATAGCATTTGCAGTAAGTACGGATGTGAAAGTTCAGGGACCTCAATTTTCTTGCATGGAAAGGAAAAATAGAATGGAGTTTGCGTATCACTGGCTGAGGACTTCAGTGTTAACCACATTTTTAACTTTTTGCGAGGGTGAATAAAGGAACACATCCTTTTGACTGCCGACTCAAGAGCAGGCTACCTAAAGTTGGCCGTGTGAGAAGCACTGCTCCTCTAAGTGTACACCAGTGACAGAAAGAGTTTGTCCTTGGGCCTTATTAATTGCCATAGCAAAACAGGGTGCGACTGGTCGACATCTGATTGGTAAAAATGCATCCTGGGTATAAGCAATTGCTTCCCTTTACTGCAGACAGTTATAATTTTGGCCTCAATAATGTTTAGGTGTAGGGCCTGAGTAACCCTCCTGGTCCCATTACAGAGTTTCGTTGGACGCAGGTTTCTAAGCAACATAACCGTGATCCCCACTTTAAGTTCCAGAATGTGAGGAGGGAGACCAGCGGCGTGGAGGCTGTTTAAGAACTCCACTGGAAAGTTCGCCATTTCAGCGGGGTCTGGAGTTCTGTCAATGGATTTGTAAACGTGCAACACCCCTGGCACAGTTTCCAGAAGGCGTCAATTAAGGGTTGTCAGAGTGGTGTTTCGGGGGGCAAGAATTACCCGCCCAGCAAGCCACTCAATATTGTAGATGGTTTGAATATCAGGAAAAACTGATTCCCTGATTGTTGCTGGCGTTGTGACCCATGTAGACAACCCTTGGACGTTTACAAATCCATTAGTGTCCGCTGGAATAATACCTTCGCCAAGGGATAATAATAGATTCGAAAATTCGGCGGACCCAACATCGCCAGTTAGGTGTGCTCGCATGTTGGTGGTAAGGTGCAATGGTCTAACAGTGGGCCAAAGTTGTGACGATTTCAAGCACGCTCGAATAGCGTCGGCCATTGTCCCCTTAGGTACAACGGGGTGGGTCTGGCGAAAGTCACCGGATAGGAGGACAGTTATACCTCTCATAAGGTCATCGGAGTTTCGAATATCCTTCAGAGAGCGGTTTACAGCCTCGAATGCAGTTTTGGAACTGACAGTGCACTCAGGCCCTGAGCTTGCATTGCCTGAGTACCTCCGCTAGACCTGATTGCTTGGCTATACTGCATACAGCTGTTTCTCTCTTAATCCGGCCAAGCGGAAGTTTAAACGTTGAGTGCATTGTTCGGCCACAAGGTAGTAATGTGGCAGCAATGCCTTAAGACGCTACTGCAAGAACCGCTTCGTAAGTTTTGGCTCATTTGTTGTGACATAGGCGTTGAGCTCCTCAATAGAGTAGGATGTCTCCCGCACAATATCAGGTGAGAGACTGCAGGAAACCTCACGATCTGGCGTTGGATGCCCAATAGCATCGAGATCCCCCCCCTATTTGAACAAACATATTCTCAATGATTTTAAGCGCCCTGTTGCGAATTTCATCGTTGAATGTAAGAGCCATTGTTGGACACAGCATTTGCGCTTCTCTGAGTATGTCTTCGGATAAAAGTCCTTGTATTTGTCCCAAAGTGATTTGGGATCACTGTGTTCGCACATTTGTAAGATTGTGGTGAAGAGGTGGCACAAAGCAGAGGGCATTTTTAAAAGTGCTCCCTCAGCCATTGTAGCATCCCACTGGCTGTCGTCTTCAAAAGGCCGATACGGAGGCAGGCCTCAAGAAGTGTCACATAAAAATCCATTAGCCGCCCGTAAGTTATTGTAGCTCTTTGGACCATTAACTTCGTGCAAAATGAGTCGCAAGTAAAAACATTCCTGCCGCGATGGGGGAACCATGAATATCCTTCCGAGTGTGATAGCCTTCGATGTTGGCCCAGCACTTCCGCCGAGCCCAGGTGTTCTTTTTTGTCCACACGTAGTATGAAGGCACGTCTGGGTACAGTAAGGTCTTAGGAAACTCGTCCTGTCGACAAAGTTTGCAGAACGCTGTAAGCGTTCAGTCTTCGGTAAACGCAGCCACATCCATTGCTGTATCCGCAGAAAAATAAGGAAGTTCTTCGTTTTCTAGGTGCACAGCAAGGTGGACGATTTCTGTGAAGCGTTAGTGGATGGGGAAGCTGAATATGTGCCAAGGGCCCTCTATACAGCTAATGACGCGCCCTGCAAGGAAGTCCTGGATTTTCTCTACGGAACCTTCCTGCCTAATACCAAACACTGCATCAGTCCCTTTGTTGATGTACTTGCATACATACTTGATGGAGCGAACTGAATGGCAATATTCGACATTGATGTGCGCATTGAACGCTTTTGTTAGCAGGGGACAGTATGGCATTACCCATCTGTTATCCACATGGTGGCCGTTTACCACGACAGAAAATCCTCTCTCAGCGGGACTCATTCGCCGGTACAGTGGATAACCATCGCTCCCAGTAATGGTTCCGCTCACGAAATCTCGTGGGTACTGCCGGGTGCATTTGCCGTCGCTGTTTTGACAGCTGGTGTAATTGTAATGCGACCCGTAGGGACCATGAATCATGTTGGTTGTCTCTATTTCGTACAATTCAGGGTCAGCCGACGGATCAGGAATTTCAGCAGAAATAAGTTGATCGATTACTGTGGCCTAAATCTTGTCGCACAGCCAAATTAGTATATGTGCGTGAGGCAGGCCGCGTTTCTGCCACTCAATAGTGTGCAAACAGCCCCCAAAACCTGGCCCTTTGTAATCACATCCATTAGCTTTCCCAAATTCAGATGTTAAACGCGCGCAATGTGGTCTGGACGGTCGTAGGCCGATTGCCCTGGCATAAGTTCTTTAGCAATTGCGTACCATTTTGGGTTACACGTGAAAGTTATGAATAGGCCTGGTTGGCCGTACTTACGAACGTATGTCATCGCCTCTTGCGTCCTCGCGTGCATGTATCGTGGACTGCCTGTGGACGTTGCAGGTAGTATGCACATCTTGCCTATATTGCGTGGATCAGCGTCATTTCGTAAAGCATCACGGAGGTGAATGTAACAGTCGCAGCGCAACTTGGTCTGATTCAATCTGATGTAACAGAGACTTTCGGATTCCATCTTAGCAGCCATGTCTACGATGAATTGATGGAAAAGTTCCCTGCTTCGATGAAGATGATTAAATGCAACCTCATATACCATCAATAGGTAGGCGTAGAAAGCCCTGCATGACACTGTTTTTAAGGTGGGCCCATTTTGCAGAATGCCAAATTTGTACCCATCTTCTCCGTAATGGAAGAGAAGTGGGTATTGCAGTGCATCGTAGGACCGGTGCGTTTCATGGATTCTTCGGATCCCACCCTCGCGCGATTCGATAACAATGTCACGTTTGTTGTGCCGATCACCGATGACAATGACAGAAAGTTCGTTACTTGCGGGAGCATCGTAACGACGTTCGTGCTCTCCCTGAGGCCGTTTGTCAGCATCAATTACAATAATGAAATCAGAAGGAGTGTTATTTTCGAGAGCATACTTAAAACTGCGGACATAGATATTTGTCTCATGGAGCATTTGTTGGAGACTCATTATGATATCCCTGCGAGGATGATTGTGCTGGCCTGTATCGTTCTCGGGAATAATGCCTATGCGGGCATCTCCCTGTTGATTGTAGTCAGCTATGATATATATTTGTAGAAAGGCCGAATCAGTGGCAGTTTCCGGCAAAAGATACCAAATCCGGTGGTAAACCTGACCTTGAATCTTGAAGGGGGGATTCCAACGAACTTCGCGGAAGGCATTACCACCAAATTAGGTCATCTGGAAGGCACAATTGTACTGTCTGATTCTTGCGACGAAATGTTTGGAGTCTGGACTGGAACCTTCCAACAGAGATTTCAGCGGAGCAGGTAGCTCTTGAAAAGGTGGCAAGTGTACCTTACCGTCTGAACAACACAAACCTGCAGACTCTCCAGGCCATTTTTTGGCATTGCAATGCCCACAGTCAACTGACATGGATCCTACTTGGAGATCTTTGCGACTGGAAAGCCTCAAAACTGGGTCATAGTTGAACGCCAGCTTAAACCAAAACTGATTTGGTGGGCTACAGAGCCCCCACTGTGCATGGCGGCGCTTGTTAACATTCTGCAACCTTTCAATCCTTTCAGTAGGTCCTTCTACAGCTCTAGCAGCGGAAGTTGAAATTGCATCGCGTTGCCGCCTCGTGCGCTTTGGCGCGGAAGTTTCCGACGCCCTGGCAGTAGAAGTTGCAGCGGCGTCGGCTGCATGGCGTGCGATTTTCTAAGCCATGGATTCCTGTGACCGTCGAATGGACGTTGCCACAGCTTTCGTGCATTACGTGCGGTTTTATGACCTGTGGTCTCCTGGGACCGTCGAATGGAATTTGCAGCGGCGTAGGCTGCATTGCGAGCAGCTTTTCGATCCGGGCTCTGTCGAGACCGCAAAAGCGCTTGTGATGAAGCCGCTCTTTTGTTGTCTTGCAAGCGTTTAGGTAGTTTCCTCTTTCTTTTCAATGAATATGTGTAAACTGATTTGCAGTACAAACGGTAGTTACGCTCACTAAGCGTTTCATGTGACAAAACATACTGCCTCCGTTGAGATTGACTGGAAACCCTGAAAGAGGCCTCTGCCTCGGTTTACTCCCCCCCCCGCTTTCTCTTTGTTGCACAGGCACTTTTAGAACGCCTGCTAAGGATGCCTCGCCATGGTATTTTGGCACGCTTAGCAAAGCTGCCGGGTCGGTAATCGCCACGCCACGCCACGCCACGCCACGCCAGCCGCTTCTCCTCCAAGGAGGCACACTCAATGGAACCCTGCTTCCGTTTCCCCTTAGCCGGTGAGGCTCTTTTTGACCTCCTGCTAAGGTTGCATCGCCTGGGTGTTTTTGCAGCCTTTGCAGTCCTGCTGGGTTGGCCATCGCCACGGCAAGCAGAAGAGTGCAAAGCAGAGTTTGAAGAAGACGCTATATGATCATCTGTAACCGGAGTTATTTTGTCCTCTTCCACAGTCGCCTGTTCAAGATGTGTAACTTTAACGGTATTAGGGGTCTTCAGTTCGTCGTTTAGGTGCCATTAGGAGGATTGTAGAAATTCTGTGCAAGAATGCGAATAGAAGTTGATACCGAACCTGAAGCGGTGCAACCTCGTTGTATACGAAAACTAAAAATGCAGTGGAGCGGTATAGAAAAAGCTTTTCCTAGATATAGGCTGTGCTTTCTGGCAGCACGAAAACGTCGCTGTAGGAAGAGGTTACGAAACCAAAACGTTGAATCATTGAAGGTTAAAAACTATTGAAACACTGAGGTGTACTGGGCCACGTAATAAAGGCAGAAGAGAAGTAACTTGCGACAGGAGTTAACTGTCTAATAGCACAACTGAATTACGTAAAGGTAGAAATAGGTATGGAACACTAAGATGGACTGGGCTGCGCAGTAAACGCAGCATGCGGAGATAAAATGGGTAATGCAAACGTTTAAGCAAATAGGCTGTGAAGTACTGAGGTGTACTGGGCCGCATAGTAAAGGCAGTAGACTTCAACTTACAGTGAAAGGTGTAACGTAGAAGTAAAATAGGTTGGGGAAACGATTGAGTAAATAACTAACTTGCGACAGCAGTTAAATGTTTAATAGCAAAACTGAACTACGAAAAGGTAGAAATAGGTATGGAACGCTAAGATTAACTGGGCTGCGCAGTAGAGGCAGCACGCGGAGATAAAATTGGTAATGCAAACGTTTAAACAAATTGGTAACTTGCGGTAGCAGGAAGCTGTCAATTAATCCAAGGACAGATACGTTAATGGCGATCAAATCAAGACGTGAGTGCGGATGCAGCCGCGTTGAAGGTATTTAAAAGGAGCGTGACTTTTCATTGATTGTCATGACTTAGACCAATGAATGAGCTCACGTAAAATGGAAGATGTTAGCGCGCAATCACGCACGCGCGCATGATTTGGCAAGCGCAAGACGTGGCGGTAAACGGGGTCAAGCTGCAGCTTGGCTCTAACGCACGTGATGCCGGCGATGAAAATGCAAGGAGCTGCAATGAAGCATTTGCTCGTTTCGTTTGTGCAACAACGAAAAGCCGCTAACCGTTTGCCGGCATTACCTTTGAAATGGATTGCGAGGAAGCCCTTATGTTTTAGCCCCAAAACTACTCGCCAGGTCTGGGATGCGGCCTGGACTAGGGGAGGATGTTTAAACAATTAGAAAATGGACTGCTGATGGCGGAACCTTGTTCACTCAGCATGTATGTGAGTTTTTATCATTAGAGATGCGAATAAATCAAGTACTTATTTTGGTAAGATGCGACGATTAAAGCAAAAGTGTTGACAAAGTCGAATATGTCATTTGTGGCTCAAAGTCAGACCTGGTAGCAGGAATAAAAAAGCCGAATTTTAATGGCCCTGCACCCATTCCAGAATTTGAGGTCAAATGTTTTCTTCCACTCCACTGCATGCACTGACCTGCTTCTTCCCGCGCATAGCGTGGCCTTAATCTGCATTTAGGAAAAAGCCAACCGGAAAAACATTTTTAAGTGTTCACCGATTGTCGATTTGCACTATGTTTGGGGGGGCGCTCAGAGTTGAAACTTCACATGATGACTACCAATGGCCTCCTCATAAATCCGGTCGGTTTTCGCTAAAAGCCGACATACAATTCAGGCGCAATCTGGGCGTATTGGTTTCTGGATTTTATCGATTTTCCGCCCTGTTTAGGGGTCCGTACTCATGAAACTTCTGGACAACACTTGTAATGGTAGACTCTAAGAAGGTGTCAAATTTGGTTGAAATGCGATCATTCCTTCTGTAAGCAGATTTTTTCGATTATCGATTTTTTTCGGAACCTGAATCCGAACTCAAAAATCGGGCTCCGCCATGTCCTTACGGCAGCCATTTGCAAACTTGTGGTGAAAACCGCATCGAAATCGGGTGCGAAATGCGGCCTGTGCGAATTAACAACGCCTACGACAGACACACAGACAGATAACATGAGAAATATAGATAGTAGACGTCCATTCTCGCAACAGAGAGTCGTGCTTGAATATTGAGGAGATTTGGTGTCATTTAATCTTCAGTATTCTTCACCAGTTACTATTGTCTTAGAACATACAATGAGATAATAATAATAATAATAGTAATAATAATAATAATAATAATAATAATAATAATAAAAAGAAAAGATGCGATGATAATTTTTGAGCCTCATCAATTCTGATTCTAATTCATTACAGATGATAATATGTACATGATTTTTTTTTCTTGGGTAACAATGATTGGATAGAGTAAGTACCTCTTTCAGTAACTCAGATCTGCTTGTTATTTGTCCGACTTTTACTAAATGGACATGTCCTCTCCAAGATGACGCACCATGTACCACTAGTTATAACCCGGACTAGTGACAGTACATTATAGCCAAATATCGAAAAAGTGGTTATTTAGTTTGAAGGAAGTTTTAGACGTGTGAGTAACCTGTATACACTTGGGAAAACATTCAATTGGTGACATTCTCTCTGGAAAGGGTGAATTTATCTATTTTTTAGGACCGCGCCTACAAGATTATTTTTTGCTCTGACTAAATCCTATCACCATATTGCAGCCATTTACCTTAATGAATGTGCTTTGCATGCGTTATATGATTAGTTATCTTGGTGGGTATATTGGAATTTGTATATTTGTACCCCAGCGTTACATCGTTGGCATTCGACTCTCCCAAATAATAATAATAATAATAATAATAATAATAATAATAATAATAATAATAATAGATTCTAGCTTTAAAAATATAGAGTTTATTTCCATAAAATTACCAAGCTAATATCGCTAAAGATGTTTCCGATCCAACATGCAGATGTCGTCATCTATGTGATGACAGATTGGGTCTACAGGTTTAGGAAGTTGCTTCTATCACTTATCTTCTGTTTTAATCATGTATTTATAGAGATTTTCCATTGAAATTTCAGACTTATTTTATCATACATGATTTTGTATTCTAGCGGGTCCACCAACTTACATCTTGCAAATAAGTGATCTATAATTTCTGGAGCGCTACAGCGGTATTTATCAAAAATGGTGTATGTTGGGATTAAATGAGATTCATATAGAAATCTGGACGATTGATTGAAAAAAATACTGTTCCATTATAGTATCTAGAATCACGGAACAATGACAAGCGACTATATTTTTAAATATCTATGGTGAAATATTTTATCAGTATAATGAAATGCTACGTCCTCTTTCAGTGATCAGGTAAACATTTAATTTGGTGTCAATAATCATTTCTTCGAAACGTTTCTGCATATACTCCAGTTTAGAAATATACTTTTTGTTCATTCCAGATTTCACTTGACAAAAATTAAATACCTAGCAATAATGCAAATATATACAGCTTATTTCTTTGCCGTAAAAGAACAAATTGTATACAAAGATTGAATGATAAGGTTACCCGTAGAACTAACTGAATACTAGGCTGTTTTTTGCTGATTGATTTGTTATTTTGCTAACGATTTATCGACCCTATCTGGCTTATTTACAGCCAAAACATATTTTGTATTGCTAGCATAATTTGTTTTATTTTAATAATGTATATTGCATTTACAATAATATGAGAATAACAATGATATTTCCATATACATGATCAACTACATAAACTATTAACTGAGGTGAAGGGATTCATACTTCTCCCCAAATGATATTTGCGCGTAAATGAATGTAATGACTCAAACTAATATTCAAATACGGCTCTCTCTGATTTCTCATTTCGTTTCATTCTCAATTAGTTCACCTGCACGTCCGAATATAATGAAATTTGGTGAATATGATATCAACAACTATATTCGGATATTATTTGCCTTATCTTAATTAAATATTTCGAATAATATTTATATTAAGGTAATTCTATAAATCAATATGTTTTCCTCTTGATTTATACCTGTATATTTATGACAGATTCGGGAAAAATATTGAAGAATAATTTATTAATTATCACATAGTTTTGTAAGCAAGCAGATATTCATTTTTATTTTAATGTACAACATGCAAACATGAATGTAAAAATTTACCTTTTTTTTCAATGATAATCAGCTTAACATTTAAAGTGCTCGCTGTAACCTCTTAAAAATATGTAATTAAGTTGCATATACCTCTATCTATAAAAGGCAGCATCTGTGTGTGTGTGTGTGTGTGTGTGTGTGTGTGTGTGTGTGTGTGTGTGTGTGTGTGTGTGTGTGTGTGACGAATGCACAGCCGCAATTCTCGACGGATTTGAGGCAAAATTTACATGCACATGCTCCAAGTTAGCGGGAAGGCCAAGACTGATTTTGCATTTCCCAACTCCCATCAATAGTGGAAATAATCGATGATTTCATGCTTCTACGACAGTTTTCATGTAGTTTGCGGCTATTTTGTACTGGCCAGAGTGAGAGCCAATAGCTGGCTGCCACAAATAGGCAGGAAGATTCTATTGGCCAGCGTGAGAGCCAAAAGCTGACCGACAGGATCGTTAACTAGCATGTTAGCATGCAAAAAATATCGATAGATGCATTCATCACAAATGGATAAAATTTAAATCTGCATGGCACTTTACTCCAATTGGCTCATTCGCTTGCTTAAACTCAACGTTGATTCTGATTCCGCAGAACTGGGTTGGGTGTGAAAAAGTATTTGTTGTTAACATTCTTTTTTCATTCGGTTTTTCCAGTTACGAGTCCTTTATTTTAAAGCTGATCGTATTGTGTTTATTTTGTTTAGTTCTTTTTTCGTAAGAGATGTAATGCTTAGTATAGAGCTTAGAACATATTCGCAGTGTGAGATAGGCTAGAAGTAAGGCATGTAGCAACATCAGCACGACAAAGGTCATTCCTTTAAAGGCAAGGAAGGGCAAAAATATTTTAAGTCTAGTGATAGCGATTGCTGTATGAGTTGTACGATTTTTGAATCAAGCACGGGCAACGCTGGGCCATGCTGCTAGTTGAAAATAATTATGGGAATAATCATTCAGTTTTTGCAAACGTAATTTCACGTAATGTTGACGTCGGACGAGTTAGATTCTTTGTTTTTTAATAGTTGGAATTGATGTCCCAGCTACAGTGGTAATGATGTACAGATCAAACAGATTTAATTATGTCTTTCAAATTGACAGCAGTGACTGCAAGTGTTCGTTACGAAATTGATCGTTGATAAGAGCATTTTATACTATTATGTTTCATGTATTTTCACTTCATACACTATATTTGATATGTTAACGTATGAGGTTGAGATAAATTACTGACAACTCTTCGGCATATTTCCTAATATATTCGCAAAGCCAATAGGAATGTTGTATGGAGAGACGATTATTTCACGAAATCCACATAATTATTTTATTTCTCCTGTTTCTGATCATTTCCCTCCTCCTGCTCCACCTTTACTTATTATTATTGAAAATAATTTTCTTTAAAATTTCTTCTTTCGTACCGACTTCAAACCAGGCAGCTGGGATAAGAAATAGGTTATGGTTAATTTCATCAGTCGAACATTCCTAAAAAATAATATGCACTAATTTATCAAGCACATTTTGGCAATATATATTGAACAGAGCTTTAGTGTTCATCATAATCATCATTGCCATCATCATCCTTAGACCTCCCTTAATATATATTAATCGTTTTCACCCCATAGAAGGCAGTAATATCACTAACACGCAAGGGATTCATGGTGTGGAGGAATGAGGGACAATATCCTGGAATTTATCAAGAAGCTCCAGGAAAATAGCAGGCGCAGCGGGCCATATATGATACCAATATTCTAATGATGGAAGTACGGTTTTATAGATATGCAAGCTATATTTCTGAGAAAAAAAAGATTTGTCGCCAGAGTGAGCCGACATTCTTAGCAGCTGAACTAGCAATGGATTTAATGTAGTTTTTCCACTTCATGTCAGCTGCGTTCTTTGGCCTGAGGAGAGGCACTGAATCACTTTCCTGTAGAACAGAAGCAACCATGCCCTTTTTTTAACTTGTCAGAATAATCCACCTTACTATGAAGGCAGGAGTAAATGGTACATATCGTAAACGTACATTCCAAGTTGAGAGCTGATGTAATCGGGAAGATTAAAATCTGCTTATGACCAAGAATTGAGCCATGGAGACACCAACTTTAGTACGGAAGTCTAAATACGAGTAGACGTTCAAGAAAACATTCCTTTCACGTCTTGATAGGAACGACTGGATAAGCTCAAAGTTGTGCACGGAGATACCGTAACTTTCAGCTGGTGAAGAAGACGTAAATGCTAGATCCTTTCAAAGGCTTTCGAGGTGTCAAATGTTACAGCCATGGATTTACGTTTTTTATCGATAGTATGATAGATTCTTTCCGCAATTATCATTAGTACATCAGCAGTTGACCTGTAAATTAGAAGGATGCGGTTAGTGATGATGAATCAATTCAGCATTGATTAGGACATCTAGGAATTTTCCAAAAATTGATAGAAACATAAAAGGCCGATAATTGGATTAGTCTGAAGTTTCACCAGAGTTTCTAAAAACTGGGATAACAGACGATGATTCCAAAGCAGGCGGGAAAGCAGGAAGCAGCGAGGCATTTATTATACAATCTACAGAGAACAGGAGCCAATTCTGGAGCAGATTCCTTAATGACTATTCCAGGGATACCATTGGGTCCAGATTCTTTGTAGGGATCAAATTTAGAGATGATTGCAAAAAACAAGGAAGGGGTTATATGCATATCATTAAACACAGAATCAGTTCTAAGTTCTTTACGGGAAAACCATTCAGACTTATAAAAAAATACGCAAACTAATCACTAACAAATGTTTTTTTTTTCTTTCAAAAATATTTTGGAAAAGCATAGATTCGGCTTAACTATCAGCGGTGGTCTCGCTTGCATTTTCTAAAATTCTTAGAATTCGTTCCATTTAAACGCATCATTCCAAACACCACTACTAAACTAAGAAATATAAATGATATCCTTTTATCACCAAGTTGCTCCCTTTTAGACATAATCATGAAACTGAATAATATTAAACCAACCATTGGATACAAACACGAATTGAAATAAACACATCTCTACCTTACCTTGATATGTTGCTAATACGCAACAAGGAGAAATTAGATTTATATTATATCGTAAACCCACAAACAAAAATGAACATATCAACTTCTCTTCCTACCACAACCAAAGAATATAAATGTGGATTAGTCGGAGGATTTTAACTTCAAGCCGTTAAAAAATGTAGCGCGGAATACCTAAATGAAGCAAAGAGATATATTGAACAAACTGTCAAACATCTTTACTACGAAAATCATTTTATTTACAACGCAAAAAAAGGTGATAACAAAAATCACAACGGCAGAAAAAAAAAGAAAAAGAAAAACGCCGCCAATAAGTATTCTAACAAAAATTACGCAAAATTCATAATCCTACCATTCAACACAATTTACTAAACTCACAATCACATTAGTCATCATATATATATATATATATATATATATATATATATATATATGTGTGTGTGTGTGTGTGTGTGTGTGTGGATAGATATAACAGATACACAGATATAATAGACAACCGAAACTTTTCTATAGCGATATGTATGTATATATATATATGTGTGTGTGTGTTTGTGCGTGTGACTGTTGCGTGTGTGTGTTTATATATGTGTATTTCTGAATATATATATATATATATATGTGTGTGTGTGTGTGTGTGTGTGTGTGTGTGTATATATATATATATGGGTGTGTATATATATATACATATATATATACCCAAGTATATAATTGGTATATGCGGAATGAATTCCACTAATCAACAATTACTATTCTTAAAAGATTGCTCAATACAAATTAGAGAAGATGTAATTATTTTCTATAAAAAAAATCTATAACATAAATATGTTATAAAATCTCTACAAAAATAGCCATTTTGTTTAAACACCCTCGGTGTCTTATCAAGTGATGATGTTGTTATAAAATAAATGGTTTTAAAAGTTTCAAATTAATTAATTCTCTAGTAGAAAACATTGTTACAAAATCTAGAATGACCAATCAAAACCCAAGTATAGGAAGATTTAAAAGCTTGACAACGAAATCATGTTATAAGAGCTATTCAGATCTTTAAAATACGGGTAATATTAAAAAAGAATTTATTCTAACCAATATCTATTAAATTATATGGTAAAATTTGATACTAAAATTAAAACTGCCAATTTTAAATCACAAATTTAATCACTATTATGTTTAAAAAGTATAAAATTACTGAGGAGAAAAGAAAAAATACATATATTATTCAATTTATTTCTTCGTTGAAATTACGTTAGAACAGACGCTACAATATCCGCTCATACGACAATACATCTATATATATTTTAATCCCAAGTGTGTGAGTGGGGTTTTAAACTCACGTGCAAAACAACACAAACACAATCAGATTATAATACATAAGCAACCGGACATATTTAGATATATATACACACAAAAAAGCGACGAGACAGGAACATCTCCACAGCCCTTTATGAAAAAAGGAAACGGGGAAACCAACACCTACACACACACAATTAAAAGTGAATGCACTTTCCATACACATAGACACCTATAAATACATGTACAACACACATCCACAGACATTGACCTTGACAATCAGATAACGCATCCAATAAATATTTAAGACTGAAAGTATCCCTAAATAAATGCTAGCCACTTATTAAAATATAACTTAAGCGAGCAAATATACAAAGATAAAAATGGTTAAAAATAATATTATTTACTATATTAAAACGAAAATTCAAAAACCACAAATATCACTAAAGACATATATTTCAATCATATTTATATAGACGTATATATATATATATATATATATATATATATATATATATATATATATATATATATATATATATATATATATATATATATATATTTTATTTCTATGTGTATATA
The DNA here is from genome assembly GCA_903632075.3 of Acanthosepion pharaonis. Classification (NCBI taxonomy): domain Eukaryota; kingdom Metazoa; phylum Mollusca; class Cephalopoda; order Sepiida; family Sepiidae; genus Acanthosepion; species Acanthosepion pharaonis. The sequence continues at coordinate 2,485,569 of CAHIKZ030005444.1, read as the reverse complement.
TATATATATTATATATATATGTAAACATAGTTGTATATATGTTTATACATATGTGTGTTTGTATATATATATATATATATATATATATATATATATATAGAGAGAGAGAGAGAGAGAGAAAGAGAGAGAGAGAAACCTACCCAGATTATTCTGGCTCACTAGGCTTATCTAGGTCTGTTCTACGGTTGTATTGAGCTCTTTAGTTAGTAGTTTACTGGTGTCGGGGTTTTTTATTTGAGCTTTAAACCTGTATCTGGGCGATTTTTTTTTCGACCGACTTTCATGTTTCTAGCTCTTTCTTTTTTAAAACCTTTTTTCCTTCGAGATTGATTTGATTATTGGCAAATCAAAAAAGGTTTTTTCGAAACGAGTATAATCACCTATATATATATATATATATATATATATATATATATATATATATATATATATATATATATATATATATATATATGAATGTATGCATAATTATGTATATTTAGAGAGAATATATTCATTGAAGCATGTTTGATATTATTATTTAGTCCAGTTAGGTCTTTGTTTTATTTTAATCTTCTCATATTCGTATATCATAGTGTAGGTATGAAATTGATGGAGAAAAGGCGACGTATTTGTTTACTTTCTTTTTATTTTCCCAAGAACTTTCAAACTCATTTCTAAATCAAAGTTGCTTTTGTTCTTCTTTGGTCCTAACCTGGACCCCAACATATATGTATATAAGTGTCTATATATGTACCTGTATATGTATCTGTACATATATATATATATATATATATATATTTATATATATATATATATATATATATATATATATATATATGTTCGTACATATGTGTATATATATGTATATAATGAACATATATATATATATATATATATATATATATATATATATATATATATATATATATATATATATATATATATGCATATATATATATATATATATATATATATATATATATATATATATATATATATATATATATGACTGTGAGAAAGAAATGATGCATTAAAGTTTTCTGTTTTAAAGGTTGTATATTCTGGGCTGTGTATAACTACTATTTATGCGTCACAAAAAAAACTGTATCTTGTCAATAATGAAGTGCTATTGCGAAAACAACAATCAACTTGAAAATGGATAAAAACGTGACCTCATGCATGAAATACGTAAATATGTAAGAATATTGCAAAAACAAATTAGCATCATATTTTCCTTTTTGATCTTCTTTAACGATACATGATTGAAAAATATGTTGATGCCCCAATATTCAGGTATAGACTTTATTCTAGCCGGTCGATTGCTCTTGTGTTACAATGTTGTGGAAAACAACAAATGAATAATCTTTTGTCTTGCAAAACTTCTACATTAAATCAATCTTGAAATGTAAAAAGAAACACCAGATATAAGTTATTATTTTTATGCTACTAGATGCATTCACAATGTGTTTGCTAGCACTTTCAACATGCATCGCATCAATCTATCTATTGTATTTGTTTTTAAGCGTAATAGCACTTGTATGTCGGATATGATTTGTAACATAAAATCATCGTTTCGGCCAATAAGATTAACGAGTTCATCAATGCTACCTGGAAAAGCGGCGACATAGGGGAGTACTTTAAAAAATAATATAAAAAAAATTACATAGGGCTTGATCCGGTGATCTCTGCGTCCATTTCATCAGAAAACTGTCTTCATCTCCACACACACACACACACACACATATATATATATATATATATATATATATATATATATATATATATATATATATATATATATATATATAATAGCTGACACTCATATTCGAGGATACCCGTCTACTAGGAGGGCTAGCAAATCCCTATTTGAGACGTTTGCTCAGCTACAATTGTGTTTGTTCCACAACTACCGATCCAACCTGTGTTTTATATTGCAAATATCCCAAGCAGACATTAGTTTCAGTTTCTGGCAGAGAGGGTGTTATCTAACAGTATGAACAATCTCAGCAAAATGAGTACGATGAATTGTGGCTTCGTGCTAACAGAGTTATCGAGAGTTTCATTCACCAGTCTTGTGTCAACGCGTGTTAGGATTTTCAGGCAATTTTTCCTCTCCATACCGATAAAGTCAGGAAGTCTCCTTCATGCTGAATTTACCGTGGTGAGATTCGTATTTGTGGTATTTCTATTCACATCTCTCTGTATGCAAATATATATATATATATATATATATATATATATATATATATATATATATATATATATACCCAAGTATATAATTGGTATATACGGAATGAATTCCAATAACCAACAATTAATATTCTTAAAAGAGTGCTCAATACAAAGTAGAGCAGATATAATTATTATCATCACTTGATAAGACACCGAGTGTGTTGAAAGAAAATGGCTATTTTTGTAGTGATTATATAACATACTTATGTTATAAATTTTTTATAAATAAATATTATATATATATATATATATATATATATATATATATATATATATATATATATATCTGTATGCATATATATATATATTTATATATATATACGCTTATATATTTTTTTCTATTTTTCTAGCTACAAGTGTTTTGGGTGTGGTGAGCTTCATCATACGTAGAATGGTTATTTCAAAATATTATTTAAAGAAATTTATTTCCAATGTTTTCTTAATTTTACCCATTGTTTTTTGTGGTAGTAATACAAATTCTTTTGTATTTTTACAAAGTATTTTTACAACAGTCTATGTTAAGGAGTAAAAGTTATGTAGTAATTATTGTTCCGATGAAGGTGGGGAATGAGATCTTTGATCTTATGTTTTTATGTCATATATGTCAAAAGTAACTTTCCTCCATTTATGCGCATTGTGTCTGAATCCGTGTCTTTGCTAGTATCTGCCTATATATAATCGTTCTGTATACATATAAAATTGTACATTTGTAGGTATAAATATATATATATATATATATATATATATATATATATATATATACACACTTTGTATTTTATGTTGAGTTCGTATCAGTGTTAGTTTTGTGTGTGTGTCTGTGTGTGGCCAGTCTAATGTGTTTCTTTGACAGTATGTGTGTATATATTATTTCCAATACATGTCTCTACTATATATTATAAAAAATATTTATGTATCGTAACTGCATGTATTTTGTATGGTGTGTAGGTTCACACTAGCGCGTGATACTTCTAGTATGTTATTTTTTGCCAGTATGTGTATATTTAATCGTTCTCCGTACATATATACTCTATATTATATTATTATAGAAAATCTATATCCTAACTCTATGCATTTTCTATGGTGTGTGTGTTCTGTGTGGTCACACTAATATGTTTGGCCACTATGTGTGTATGTTTTGTTTTTATGTGTGTGAGGCTATTTTTTTAGTGCTGTTTGAAATCTGTTTATCAGGTTGTTTTTTTTTTTTTCTTGTATTTGTAGTTAAGAGTAATTGTATATTTGATATATTCGCATAATTTTAAATTTATCTTTTTTGCATTTGTGGTTGTGTTGTGATACAAAGTTCTTGCTGTTGTCTGGTAATTTAATCTTGCTTTTGTGAAGGGGAAATCTGTTGTTTAGTGCTTGTGTGATATCTATATATCATTTGTTGCGTCTTGTGCAGATTAGTCTATAAATCACTTTTTATGAGATGCAGATTATGTTTGTCTTTATTGTGATGTGTTTGTTGGGTTTTCAAGAGTGTAGACGTTTCCTTGTATAATGATATCACAAACGTCACAACTTTTCGTGTTGAATTTTTAACCCTTTTCATTGTGTGTTGATTGCATTTAGATGAATGTAATATGTGTTTTAGGTTTTTGACTGGCATTTGCTTATATTTTGTTGTTTTTTAGTATAACTTTCATTTTAACATTATTGTTAAGTATGTTTAGATTTCTTGTAATTTCTGTCAGTACCTCTGGACTGTTCTTCTTGGTAGCATTTGTTCATTGTTGCGTTTCTTTCCGTTTCTTAGTTATAAACGTATTTTTGCTAGTTCAAATGTTTTATTAGTGGCGTAAGAGAAACTTATTTATACGCTTTGTATAGTGGATTTTTGATATGTTTACATTGACGTTGCTACCGCATATAACAGGATATCATCTTTTATGGTAAATATCTTTGTTGATAGATAGATAGATAGATAGATAGATAGATAGATGCAATATCGACCATGTGATAAGAAGCTCATTGTATATTTAATTTAATTTATGGTGCAAACAAAATAGTGTTCAATGTAATTATACAGAGCTATGAAGTATATGTTAATAAACACACATGTACCTAAAGTTCAGGTGCAACTTAAAATTTCATGGTTTCTCTAGTCGTCAGACACATATGACAATTAAACCGCTTATAAGAGTTGCTTTTTTTAAATACTGACTCTCATGGAGGAACGCTAAATTATACTCCCATTCCAAGCTTAAAGTTAATATAACCCCAATATATTATTGGAGTGTGAATTCAAAATATGGAGTATGGAAGGAGATAATCAAAATATGTGTATGGAAGAAGATAATCGGAAAAGCAAAGCAAGAAAAATGATGGATGCAAGTTAAAAGTTTCTATGGTACATTTTTTCACCGTTGGGAAAGTGATTTAATTTAAGAAATTATAAAGCGTAAAGAGTAAGGAATATGAATAAAAATAAAATTTATCCCAGAATCAAAATACTTTAGGAGAGAGCGTTTTTTATGGGTACAATCTATTATGAACCCAAGACGTTTGTTCAGCAGGCTGCGGTCGTTAATAATTTTGAGGATGAATTTTTTTCTAGCAAATATAGTTTACATCGGTTGCCGTGGCCGGAAATGTTATGGTTTTGGCGATGAAATTACAATTTACTACCGGTGTGTAGTTATTTCGTTTGATTTCCTAGTAAAATTTTCAGAGTTACGCATTTGAATATTTTTTATTGTTAAGAGTCATTTTATGATGACAATAACGGGTCTTCTAGATGTTTGCAATCTCGCCATAATGTTTAATTCTAGCTTTATAAATAACGCCTTTATGATTTAATGGAATGGTACGGTTTTTTCGATAATTCCACCTTTTGTCTGTATTAATATTGCTTTGCGTTTGTTAAATTATTTGTTAAATAATATATATTACATTGTGCTCTATACAGCTCGAGATTTTTGAGGCTGTAGCTAATCTTAATATTGTTCTTGTTGAGAATTTAGTTTAGCAATGATATAAGGCTGAAATGTTTGTGGATTACATTAAGGAAAATTTGACGTATTTTGGTTTTGACGTTTTTGTTAAATGGTGGCTAAAACCAAATTATGTGGCGTTTTCTATTCTTATGTATATTGTTCACATTCTTATTAATGTTTATGCATTCTAGCTTAACTATGTGTTTACTTTTTCTAGTAGATGTAAAGGTTTAGTTTTATATTTAGTGAAGATGATTTTCTGGCTATAGTTAGTTGAGAGTCTGTATTGCACCGATCTGTGCAAGTTGTTTAAAATTCCATGTAGGTGTTTGGATTCTTTGCTAATGTATTTATGTATGTTTGGTTAAAAATCCCTTTACTATATGTCAAGTATATTTCTTTGGATAGTTCAAAAGTAGTGTCCAGAAACATCACACTGACATTGGATTTAGTGGTCATATTTAGTCTATGATTCTTGAAGGATTTCAAGTTTTCTAAATAGCTCTGTTTGTTGTGGGTTGGTATTACATAGGAGAATAAGTCAGTCGTCTCTGTATAGGCCAGTGATCATGCTATCTGAAGTATACTTATGTGTCGACAGTAGAAAAATGTCTAACAATTGACAAGCTTCTGCAGAAGTGAACACTCCCATCGCTATGGAAAAGTTTCGGTTGTCTATTCTATCTGTCTATCTGTTATATCTATCTATCTACACACACACACACACACACACACATATATATATATATATATATATATATATATATATATATATATATATATATATATAAACACAGACACACAAACTTAAGGAATCAGCGCATATGCTATGCCACAAAAATCTCCTGAGCCGATCAAGCAATATGGGAACCAGTAATAAGGAGTGCCAGACAAAAATGATAATAACAACGAAAATTTCAATATGAGCACTGGTAAAAGACATGCAAAGATTACAGCAAAAATTGCAATATGAGCACTGGTAAAAAAATGTCTGAAGACATCGGGTTTATAATACCCAGAAATTCACACACAGCTGTTTTCAAGTGCATTGGATGAAGGCGTTAATTAGAAACAGTGGCAGGACACAAAGAGTGTGAGTTCAATACCTGGTTAAAGTAGAAATTTAAATTAGAACATTGAGTGTGGATTTAACAGGAGATAAATGATAAATGAATCCATCAGACAGGGCAAGTGGAACTAGAATAGTCTAGCCCAGCGAGCGAAATAAAGGGCTCAGTTCGACATTCCAACCTTGTTCGTTTGAGTGTGTGTGTGTGTGTGTGTGTGTGTGTGTGTGTGTGTGTGTGTGTGTGTATTACATCAAAAATTAAAATTTATGCCAGTCCGCATTAGCCCTCGTATGCCTGTCTGGAATTGGGGTTTTAAATTTATTTTAGATAGCAGTAATATTCAAATGGACCCCTTGTTTTTGATAAGAGGCCTGTGTTGGTGACAAAGTGACAGCGTAAATTACATCATTAAGGAGACGTGCTCTGGTTCAGAGCTAATTTATGGCCAGAGCTTTTCGTGGAATAAAAATTAATTTCGGTTCCTACTATGGTATATTACACTATGCAAATAACAATTCCAGACAGGCATTCCCTCGCTGATGAGGATATTCATTAAGTTGTGCTGGTCTGAAACACACTATACTCACATGAGTTAATTTTTGATTTTTGCCGTAAAATACACACACACACACACACACACACACACACACACACACACATACATATATATATATATATATATATATATATATATATATATATATATATATATATATATATATATATATATAAAAGAATATTGCTGCATAGGGAATGAATTACAATAACAAAGAAATACTATTCTTAAAATCAGTGGTCAATACAGAGTAGGGCTAATATAATTTATTCGAAAGTTATAACACAGATATGTGGTAAAATCACTAAAATATGACCATTTTGTTTCAGCACTGGTGTCTTATCAAGTAATGGCGTTGAATGTAATATAAAGAGTTTTCAAAGTTTCAAATCGACCAAACGCTCCTCCATAAGGAAAACGCTTCCAACTACACAAGAGGTGCATATTATCGAGGCATGAGTTAATTTTGCATTTTTTATTTTTTTTTTTTTTATATTTTAGGGTTTTCTTAAAAGGGAGTTTTTAGATATAAATTTATATATTATATATATATATATATATATATATATATATATATATATATATATATATATATTTATTTAAAAAAATATGATTCTAACTCGCGAGTTGGAATCATATATTTAAATAAATAATTATATTTATGCTCTACTTTTGTAACGAGCACTATTTTTAAAAAATAATAACAAAAATACTAAGGAACTTTTAATTATTTACCTAACCTGTTCTTTCATATTTTCTATATATTTTCACACACACACACACACACACACACACACACACACACACACACACACACACACACACACACACATATACACACACACATATATATATATATATATATATATATATATATATATATATATATATATACAATTAATTACAATGATTTAAGATGCATACTTATACTTAATGGTACAGTAGACGTGACAATGTTTAAATTAACATTTAGGGAATAAAGTACACAATTATTGTACCATTACATGTAATTAAATAATAGATATATAATTTTAAAGTATAGATTCCTTTTCTCTAAGAAATCCTATTAATTATATTTTATTGTGAAGATTGTAAATTGTCTACAAAAAACAGTATATTAGTTTCGTTGATTTCATAAATCATTTGAACTATTTAATATTATATCATTTCCTGTATGCATAGACGACATGACTCACTTAATGACCTGAATTTCTCCTTTTTTTAATAATTGCCTTTTCACTTTTTTAAAAAATAATTTTCCATTTTACTGGGAAAAGTTCTCTAGAAATTGACGCATAATGTTCTTCGATCTAAAACCGGATTAGGATGCATCTGTCTTTAACACTTATATTTGAAAACCGATTGGTGACATGCGTGGTGTTAATGCATTGCGTCAATTCATGGCACTCATTAATTTGTTTATTAATTCTTTGCAGTAATTATTTGAATATTCTACGAATCTCAGGCCTAGTTAGATTTTTTCATCCTGGTGGTAGGATTTTTCAGGTTTATGGTCCTTGATTTTAATTAGGACTTCTTTGAAATGAGATTTCCGACTCTATCACTAATTTTAGTTTATCTTTCATCATTTTACTAGTAATATGTAGACTTTCTGCCATATTATTACTATTATTATTATTATTATTATTTTCTTTTTTTATAGATGTCTGTTATTTTTTTGGAAATACGGTATTATAATACTTTATAAAATTCGCTGTTTTATCAGATTTTACAATTACTTTTTCGCTGTAATTATATCCTTTACTATCCGGTCTATTGAAAATAGCCCCCAAAATATTTTAAATTAAGATAGTACCAACATCTTGCGTCCTTCAACAAGAAGTGGTACCGTAACCAAACATTACTCTCTAAATATTTTTGCATTTAAAAGAAACAAATAAAATCCTATTAAAACCACAGTAAAATGGAAATTATTTTAAAAAACGAGATTATTTAGGTTATTCAATGACTCATATTACCTATGCGTATAGGAAAAGCTATATATTATTAAGTTTCTTAAAGTTAAATATTTATAAAATCAACGAAACGAATTAACTTTTTGTGTAGATATTGCATAACCTTCACATTAAAACATCATTAATAGGATTTTTATTAAAAAAAATCTGTAATTTAAAATTATATATCTATTATTTAATTACATATAATGGTACACACAAGATTTACTTAAATGTTAATCCCTAAATTTGTATTTCAACAGGCAACCCTAAAGTATAAAAAACATAGAAAATTAAAAAATGATCCCTTGGCTAAATATATAAAACATTGTGCATATCAGTGTATCTTAAATTTTCTTAAAAAGAAAGTGAGGATGACATATACAAAATGACGGTTTGCTTATAGGAATATACGTTATATTGCTTTCGGAGAACGCATATTTTCTATAAAATTTATCGAAAATTCAGGTAGGGAAATACTTTTATTATTTAATTAAAAAACAGATCATTTACTTAAATAAATTGTATCTCTAAAAATAACGCATAAACATTATATATATATATATATATATATATATATATATATATATATATAGATAGATAGATATAGATAGATAGATAGAGAGAGAGAGAGAGAGAAAGAGAGAGAGAAATATATAGACATAAATGAGAATACTGTTGAGACATCTAATCAGATTCGAAAACACAAGGATATAAAGAAATGGTTATTTGCATCTAGATTTTCTACACATTACTTTTAATATCGTTTCTTAATATTAAATATGACTGTACACACCAATTACTTATGTCGAAGAAAATGCGTATTGGATGCACACAATGTAAATTGTTCTAAATAAAGAGAAAACCAGATATATTCCCTTATTTGATGTAGGTGTTGTCGCTCGTTAACTTGGATGCACTTTCTTCACAGATTTATGACGGATATCCGCGTCTGTCTATCCAGAAGTAGAATTATCTCTTACTAAAGTGATTATGCAAAACTAGAGAGAAACATGGGTCATTCGTTTTTATCTCGTTATTCCTGCCTTTCCCAAGACAACATCTGAGTTTTATTGTTTACAGTCTTATGCAGTTCTATCAGATATTCTGTCCTACTTTGTTGTGCTTTAATTAGTGATGATGTTTCTGACTCTCTCTTCTTCGAGAATATGAATTAAATACTTGTCTCTTTAAATGGGTAATTCTTTTCTGTTCTAGAAGATATGAAATTTAACTTCCGGTGCCGATATATCTTAGATTTAGAATGAAACCAATTTTCAAATTATTTAACATTCATCGATTATCCGTAGACAGAGTAATGTTTAAGTTATATTTATTTGAAAAATGTCTGCTGGAAGTCTCTTGGATTGATTCAACTCGAAACATCCTACACAAAACAAACATCAGAATTAAGACATATGGAGACTTTCTTGTGTGGGTCCAGACATTTTCATCTCCTCTTTTTTTCCAGCATACTGGTGAGGCTTGAATGAATCAGTCTGGCCTTACTGTCAGCAGGAATTTTTGCCAGACTTTTGCTAATTTGTCATTGTGTGAAGCAAGATCTTTAAGATATTGCAAGGGCCATAAGTTGATCTTTACATGTGTGACATACTCCATTCTGTTGCATACTATTTCAAAGCATTATACCAACCATGTTTGCCAGTATTGATCGTAGGTTCCCGACATGGAAATTAACTCTCAACGATCACAGGGGATATTAATATGGTTCTGGAAATTCACATCTTAAAATATCACTAATTTCGCTAAACTTCCTTGTAACCCAACAGATCAATTAATTGAATTATTGCTGATTTTCACGGCTAATCCATCTTTTCAGCTTATTTCAAACGAAAAAATTATTTTTGGAATATAAGAATTATTTGAAGATAATAATGATTTACTGATAAAGTCATACTAATAAATCCATATCTGGGGGAGATGTGTATTCATAATATTAGGAATGGTATTTGCGCGTAAGTGAATGTAACATCCGAGAATGTAACTGGAACTCTGATTTCCATCCACACACCTCAGATACAATTAAGATATACACATGCAAGTATCTTGATAACTATACCTACGTAATAACACCTGAAGATATCGTATCTATATTTCTTTAATATGATGTGACATAATTTGACATTTGTGTGTGTGTGATAGGCTGTGGCGATTTAGAACATTGGTGATCATAGTTTTCCATAATTTCCTGAGCCATGTCACTCTTGTCATGGTTTGACGCTTTAACATTCACACTATGCGATCTATTCTCACAATAGCATTAGGTTTATTAGGAATGTTAATTTCTCTTTCACTCAGTCTTCCTGTGTTCGCTGTGTCCTGTGAGTTTCAAAATTCCCAAGTCATAGTTCCGCATTACGTGCCCCTGGATTTTCAAATGTTTAATTGTGATTTTAACTATAAGCATACTTCTAGTTTTGGTTTTGTTCTCAGTAATTCCATGTATAATTCTTGCTGTCTGTGTGTAAAACTATATCTCTGTCGACTCTTTTAAATTCTTGAATTTTATATTGACCGTTATTTAGTTAATAATTTTCTTTATTTCTAGAAAAATATCCTATTACTTAATAATTGTTTTTTTTTTTTTCTGAAACGCATTTTTCTTATGCAAGTTCGTCTTCCGTTTCCGTTGTCCTATGGACCGTACTCTTCTGAAGAAATATTATTTACGAATCTCTATCTATACAAGGCAGGATGTATGTGTGTGTGTGTGTGTGTGTGTGTGTAACAAATGCACGGTCGCAATTTCCGATGGATTTTCACTAAAATTTACCTGCACTTGCTCCAAGTTAGTGAGAAAGCCAAGACCGACGTTGCATTTCCCAACTTTCATCGATAGTTGATTTTTTCATGCTTCTACGGCAGTTTTCATGTAGTTTGCTGGCCATTTTCTACTGGTCAGAGTGAGAGCATATAGCTGGCTGCCACGAATAGACAGGAAGTTTCAATTGGTCAGCGTGAGAGCCAACAGCTGACTGACACGATTGTTAAACAGCATGCAAAATAATCGATAATGCATTCGTCACAAGTGGGAAAAATTTAAATCTGCATGGCACTTTACTCCAATTGGCTCATTCGCTTGCTTAAACTCAACGTTGATTCTGATTCCGCAGAACTGGGTTGGGTGTGATATAGTATTTGTTATTAACATTCTTTTTTCATTCGCTTTTTCCAGTTACGTGTCCTTTTCTGAAGCTGATTATTTTGTGTTCATTTTGTTTAGTTCTATTTTCGTAACAGATTTAATGTTTAGTATAGAGCTTAGAAAAAAAATTCGCAGTGTGAGATAGGCAAGAAGTAAGGAATGTAGCAACATCATCACAGCAAAGGGTACTCCTTTAAAGGCAAGGAAGGGCAAAATATTTTAAGTCAAGTGATAGCGATTGCTGTATGAGTTGTACGATTTTTAAATCAAGCACGGGCAACTCCGGCCCATGCTTCTAGAGTAAGATAAAGGTAAAAATGGTAATCTATGCTCTTGAATTAAAATTAATAGGAAAAGCTCAAAGAATGCACCAGCATGAACACAATCTCAGGATTCCATATCAAATCTTCACCATATTTTCTTTCCTTCTCAAACGTGGTATTACTTTTTGGTGAGGTGAATTATTATATGTACACACTTAAACAAGTCTACGTTAATATTAGACGCACTCCACCCTCATCGAGTGTTCAAAATTCTATATAACTTCTTTGATATAATCTTTACATAGTCCACAATTTGCACTAAATTGAAGCTAGGCATCAAGAATCACTTGTAAATTCTCAATGAGTTTTGCAATAGTGAGTTTGGTCAGTTGTAATGAGAACATCCTGACATTTATACCAGCAGCGATGACCTTAATTTATGCTCACTTTGTCATATTTCTACTCACTCATCACCTGATTGTGCTTACCTCAAATGAAATCTTTTCATAAATATTAACTAACCGCATTTGCAGCTCACTTTCATTTAAAAAACAAAACAAAAAACAAACAAAATTATGACAGCTCTTTGTTTTTTTGAGTATCATCAGAAACAACCATTATGAAAGGTGGTGGTAGCTTTGAAAAGTGAAGGTAACTAAAATTTACATCTTGTATTTCTCGAAGCTGATAGTTAAAACTACGTGTTATTCTTAGTAGTAATTTAAAAATTACATTAGAAGAGGTATTAATTTTTGACCTTTTTCTGGTATATTTTGATATTTATTCACACACACACATTCAGCACGCACACACACACATATATATATATATATATATATATATATATATATATATATATATATATATATATATATATATAGTAAAGATGGAACATTAAGTCTGTTCATGCATATATATAAATATATATTTATTAGCAACGTCGTAAATATATATTTACTTTCATTCGTTTATACCCACGTCAAATTTAAAACAAGGTCTCTTTACACACACGCATTCTCTTCAAAGGAAGCAATCTTATAAGGGAACAAGAACATTTACTGTTCGCCATTTTTTTTCTCGCTACATATTTCCCGTCATCTCTTTCCACTTATGGACAAAGGAAACTCGCGTGGAACACTGGCACGTAGCCATATTGTGGTAAAATTACTTTATATGAGTTGGGAATGTATCCAACTTATTTTCAGACTACACAGTGAAACTACATTTTGTCCAGCCACAGTTGACTAAATCAGGCCAACTTCGGTGAAAACATTGCCATCATCATCATTATTATTATTGTTATTATTATTATTAATATTATTATTATTGTTGTTATGAAAATTGTTCCAAGAATAATTAGACGTACATTAGGTTTATTTCCTTCTTCAAAAAACATTTCGAAATTTTGCCGAATTTTTCATGAAATTAAGTTTTACTTTTTCTTTTAGATTAAGGAATATATAATCACAATCAAGAAATTCCCGTGTTCCTTCTACAACGATAGATCAAAAAATGTTTTTCACGTTGTTTTTTATACAATAGTTTGCATAAATCATCTCGGCAAATTTCTAAATGTCATTTTTATGTTTTATTTTTTGTTTTACAATGGAGTTCACCCTGTAGAATGGGCCTGGGGTTACTTGAGGTAGAGGGTTACACAGTATATGTGCGTAAGATAACGGTTAACACTAGATTTGAGCAGGCGGTGATCAAGGAATTGGTATCACAAAGCAGTGGTTCGTGGGAAGCAGCTGCCTCAGTGGAACTTACATCTCAACAGGGGGAGATATGAAGATTAAGAGGGTTGTTTTGTCGCTGTAATGTACGCGAAATGGTAGGTCATAGCAGTGAAGGTTAAGACTGGTGGAACAAAGGAGTGTAGTTCATCTGAACACTCACCATGGAAACAACGCAATATAGTAGTGAGATGTAAGATGTTTTATTTATGCCTTATTCTAAATTCAATTTTGATACAATTAGTTTTATCATGCTTTGGAGAAAATAGGTCTGTGTTCTGACGATATTAATTTTCACGCAGTATTTACATTATACAGTATTTACATTAGTCGGATTATTGTCCTCATCTTTGTCGCCATATTTGTCACAACATTTTGGCCGTTGTACGCTCCGGCCTTCTTCAGGTGGTTGGAATTTCGAACTGAACCCTTTATTTCGATCACTGGGGTAGACTGTTCTCGTTCCACGTGCCATGTTTGATGGATGTCAGTTATCAGTTATCTCCTGCCAATTTTCCTTCTGAAAGTTCTCCACTGCCTTAACTGGGTATTGAACTCACACTCTTTGGGTCACTGGATCTAACCAACGGCTTTATCCACTGTGCCATGTGCCATCCTTGAGGACATCTGAGTATAAATTTCTAGGTATTATAAACCGAATGTTTTCAGCAACCATTTTTACCAGTGCTCGTATTGCAATTTTGCTGTTATCATTGCATGTTTTACCAGAGCTCATAGTTCAACTTTTGTTATCATTGCTTTTCTCTGGCACTTTTATTAATGGTTCCCATATTGTATTTATTTCTATGCTTATTTCTTATGTTTTTTAGCCTAGCATATGTGCTGATTCCTTAAGTTTACGAATTTTTTTTTGTCTATGATCTCATCATGATCCCACAGGGGGCGGTGATTCCTTCTCCATATATGGTCAGCCACGAATTTTTCCAATGGTGTTACCCTGTGTTCTTTTGAAGCCTGACCTTGAGAGGGCGGCCTGTCATGATCCCGCAGTTGCACGGGTTAGCGTACACACAGTCTTTAGTCATGTTCTTCCACTTGTCCATATGTCATTTTTTGGTCATGTTATATGGACCGCAGATCCTTTTGTATTTTTCTGATAACCCCTTCACATAAGGCAGGCAGACTGTTTTCTGAGTGTTGTTGTCCTCCTGACCTTGACCCGCTTATCCCAGTTTTGGGGGACTGCTGCCATGTCCCAGGATAGTTGTTACTTATACTGACCAATTCCTTTCTAACGTCTCTGGGTCTGCTTTTGCTCGGGTTACGCTGTATGGATGGTGGAGTTGAAATTTAGGTATTATCCAGTAAATGTTGGTTTACGTATACGGATGTCTTTGAACCCATGCTCTGTTCGAGATATTAGTACATCCAGTAATGGGAGAGTTTTTGTTACTTGTCATTGTGAACTGTATCGAAGGTCTTATTGAGTTCACATGGTCCAGTGTCCTGATGTTATATGGACCAAATCCAACTATCCTTTAGAGATATAGATTGCCATTTCTTTCAAAGTATTCCATGTATATATTCGCCGTTGTTGGTGATAATGGAGAGCCCATTGCTGTCATCCTGTCGATATATGTGTGATCCCATTCCGAAGTGTTTGTTTGTGTACAGAAAGCCAACATATCCATCAGATTATCTATTGAATACCGGTCCGGGGAAGAGTCAGAGGTCAATCTGTCTCTGACTACTGAGAGTGCCTACCAAATCAACTACGTCCAAGCTCACCATCTGGTTGATAGGATGGGAGCATTTTAATTATTTCCACGAAGTGAGCGGAGTTTCTGACATATGAAGGAGACTTTCCGATCAATGGGTCAATTATATCTACAAGGAAGGACCAGAGGGGCACACAGAATCTTGGCAACTAACAATCGGCCTGAGTGGAATACTGTATTTGTGAATCTTAGGGAGACCGTATGAGGTACCTTGGTGTAACGCTGCGATAACTGCCCATACTTCTTGAGTGCGAAGTGATCCTTGTTCTGATTAGATCTGTGACAGTTTGCGTTACGTTTTCCTAGTAGGGTCCTTTTTTCACTTGCTGTAGCTACCATTGGAGGTCTTCCAGTTTTCTTTTTGTATACTCTGATTTGTCCATCACTACAGTCGCATTACCTTTTGCCAATTATGATGATGATGTTTTCGTTCCTCTGTAGGGATTATCCCAGTCTCCCAGTGTTGTTAAGTTAATGTTTGGTTTCCAAGGCCTGTCTCACTTTCCATCTCATTTCATCCGCATGAGCCTGAACCCATGACTCTGTGATGTCCAAGATGGCATATTTTGTGGTTCAATACTGACTACCAGAGGCACTCGGCTGATATTGGCTGGTGTTGACTACTGCTTTCACTTGTGGGTGATGGACCTTGTGCGTCACCTTCTGATCTTTCAATCTATTTAATTTTTGCACTTGGCGAGCCTAGACTACACCCAACCACCTGAAGAAAGCCGGAGTGTACAACGGCCGAAACGTTGTGACAAATATGGCGACAAAGATGAGGACAATAGTCCGACTAATGTAAATACTGTACATAATACCTCATCTCAGAAATATAGACAGTAATTTTCATATATCAAAACAAAATGTTGTCACAAACTTCATATATGATACGCCAATAATCATGTTTTTGTAGGAGGTGCAGAAAGAAAAGGACATAAAGATTTAAAACAGAAAGGAAATGAATATGGGAAAACGTAAGACGACTAGATAAGATAATTAGCAATAAGTCAACACAGTGTGCGCAATGAGAAATGCCAGAATGAAAATTTAATTTCTGGGAAATTTTATACTAGTTGACGGAGAATTCGACACAAAATTTGAATGCACATTACCGTGGAGGATGATATCTTCCAAAAGCAAAAATATTAGTAAGAACCAAGAAAATCTCAATTGATCGAAAGGAAAGAGAGCTAAGCTTTTTTTAAAAATACCAATCTTCCAATATAGCAAGGATTACTGGGCAATATACTAAAGAAGTGGAGGATACATTATGTAATAAATATGTGATTCTATTGAATAATGCTGTGAATCCAATCGATAAGGAGAAAGCTTTAAAGATAATGGAAAAAAAGATACCTATAATTAGAAACGGCTAAAACTTCTGAATCGCATAATGATGAAAAGGTGGAATGAATCTCACATAATGCGAAAGAAAATAACCTCGAAATATTAACTACGCAGTAAACAAAAGAAACAAAGGTAAACGTGATAAACTGTTATGCAAATATCAATCTTCCTATATGTCATGAAATTCTTGATCACATCCTCAGGGATGATAGTTTGACTTGAGGTACAAAAGATGTGGCTTGCAGAAGAAAGCTGAGTATTCAATGGACGAAGCATATAAGTAACAATAATATTTAAGAGAATATGTAAACAAAAGTAAACGTAATACTAGAAAGTAACAGTAAATTCTCTGAGAGTTATAATGCAAAAAGTTGCCATTTTGAGACTGACATCACATAATAAATGCAGGAGTGACGGGAGATAACAGCGATACAATTATCTAACAATATGGTGTAAATGAACAGCAAAATATGAACCGGGACTTTCCTCAGAACTGCGAGAGTAGGGAGTTATGGAGATCGATTTTCCATCATTACATGGGAGTGCCTACATATATGTATGTCTTATACAGAAGCGTAATCATCCCAGTATTTACTAAATAATTTAGCGTAGCATCCAGAGAGCATCGAGAAGAAGTGATGTATTAATTCTATAACGTAGTAGAGGCTGGATATACAAACTTGCGAATTATAACTGCCCTAGAATACTGCTACTATATCAACTTTTTTCTATTATTCCTCCTCCTCTTCTTTTTTCTCCTCCTCTTCTTTCTTCTTCTCATCCCTTCGTTTCCTCCTCATTACCTCCTCATCATATTTCTCCTACTCCTTCTCTTCTTCCTTCGCCACCTTCCTCTTCCTTTGCATCCCTCCTCTTACGTCGATTCTTCTTCCTTCGCCTCCACCTTTCTTTCATCTTTCTCATCTTATTCATGTATACGATTTCGGTATCGTTTGTGGTGATAATTTCAAATATAAAAACTGGAATCGGCTAGACGAATTGGAATTCTAGGTGATGTCATATATGCTCAGTTCGCGCTAATGATTTGTAAAATGGCGTCAACCAATTTCTACCTCTGATCTGTCTCATTGATCAATGTATAGAAAAATGCCTCGGTGCCAAAATGTTACAATGATTTAAACAGATGAGAGAATAAGTATTTAGTTAAAAGCTCACAGCAATTAATAATTTACCTGACAATGCTGAAATGTGAAAGTGGTATTTCTTCGTTTTCGAGATGGATATGGTTCAATTATAATACTGACGGTATATGTGGATAAATTATGTTTAATTTGGCAGGTAATTGTGTTAACATGTTTCATAAATGCAGAATTACTTTCTTATGACAGCTTTCTCATTGACACTACAAAACAGATTGATACCGATATGAGATGATAGTATTGAAAGCCTTTACAATACTATTTCATAACATGTGTAATATGTCCACTGGCGTATCAGCATAGGGTTTACATTTGCGTGATAAAAAGATACGTCAATTATGCACGAGGTGAACAGAAAGCAAGAAACATAATCTCTCTCAAGTGATTTTATACATGAAGCATATCTAAAGCAAATGCTTAGGTATAACGTTGAACAAAATATGATTTGACAGTTCACCGTTCTCCGCGACCTTCCTTCCTTTTTGGTTTATTTACACCACGAAACACGCTAATACCATAAGAGTAAAATTTAATATTTCTCAGTTTCTGTAAATTTATATTTTATAAAATTTTTCCCAGCTTGTTTGTACAATATGGCGTCAGTGTTGTTTAGTTTGCATTATTCTGTGTAATGCCCTTTATATTTTTTTTTCAGATTCGACAGTATTTGGGTTAACCACCCTAATAGCTTTTGAATAAAAATAGCCCATCTAGATATTCTTGGAGAAAATGAAAGATAATGATACATATTAAGCACACCTTAATAGAGTATATGTTTAACAGAAAACAAAAATAATAATAATATAAGATTTATTGACATTGTGAATTATTTGGTCACATGAGTGCCATTTCGACGGATAACTTCAAAAACCCTATTAGTCATACAATCTGTCATTTTTATAATAGGAGGTTGCACTGCCTCTCCTGTAGCTTTGATCGTTGACCATAAGCTATCTTTGAATGTAAACTGACGTCCATCGAAATAAACATATCGTATAATGATGGATCAAAGATTTTCGATAGGGCTGAGATCAGAGATTGTGACAGCCACACAATCAACATTTCGCCATGCATGAATACTAGAGTTCTGAGAAGTGACAGCGGAATGTCATCCTGCCAGGGACCCAATACATTCTTCAGGAGATTTCAGTAGGTGACTGCAGTCACTTAAACCCCTTCAGGCACCCTAACTTTATCAACGAGTCTGTCCCATTTGATAGCAATCTACATGACTACTCCACTTTATGGGTGGCATCGTAAATATTGTGAACCCTCATTTCCGAAATAGATGCCACCATTTACCCAACCGTCAAGTCGCTTTGTTCTCGTCAGTGAACAGAGCACAGCTCATGTCCAATGTCATGTGCATCCGAGCCCACTGAAGCCTCACATTCATCTGACGGGGTACTAAAAGGTGTAGTTTCAAGGAACTCGCGCGGAAGCCATTGTATCGAGGATCCGATTTCTGGTAGTACATGTGGAAATCCAGCGGCGGTGAAAATGATTTTGCTTGTTAGTCAAGGTTTCCCACATAACATGCGGATAATATTCCTTAAATCCGTAGTTCTCACAATCGGATTGTTTCTTCTTTACCAAAGGGCCAATCGTCTAACCGTGTCTATATAACAATTTAATTTCTTCATAATGACATGAAAAGAGATGCTTTAAACACTTTCTTTGATGATGACAGACTTTTCTTCATCACCAAGTCCAATCCTTTTTACAATGAGAGACGTTATTAGCGTGGCTCACCCAAAAGCTGTCGAATCTGAAAAAAAAAAAATGAAATACGTTACACAGATTAATGAAAACCTAACAATGCTGTTGCCATATTGTGCAAACTAGCTGGGAAATGTTTTATCAAAATCAATTCACAGAAAACCGAGAAATCCTGCATTACACTATTCAGCTATTTGTGTGCTTTTACGATGACTCTCTTGTCTATTTGTCACAATCGTTCATACCTGCAATATTTGTATTTTGTGTCCTTATATACTATTTAAATCGGTTAGGCGCCGGATATCAACATTTCTATTTGTTTCAGTATGTTCTGTGTGATTACTTCTTCAAGCCTTCTTTCCTCATTATGTGTCCCAAATATTTTCACTGTTTCTGATAGCAACAGCTCTTTTTTAGTTCCTCGTAACCCTAACCACTCATTTTGACATACATTTTGTGTTCACGATATTCTTGAGTGCGTAACTTCCAATATCGTTGTTGAAATTGCACAACATTTACTGCCATATAACAAATTAGATATTGCCTACTAGTTCGGGGTGTTTCTAATAATGAGAATTCAAATTTCTATTAAGAATCAATCGCCACATTTCTTTGCTATTTTGAATGAAATAATATCTAAAAATACAATTACCACTACCTTCTAAAAACCTAAACAATGTTCTTACATTGAAATTATAGGAATAATATTATGATTATTAGTTTAATCCCGTTCAAGTAATATCTTATTGATATTTGAATAGTATTAAAATCTTTTTTTATAACCATCTCTTTTCTATCGCATTTAATTTGAGAAGGTAGTCTAGAAAGCAGCGGATTGATGATGGAAGAACATGAGCCCAAAAAGTAAAATCAATATGTCATATTCGTATGGTTATCTGTAAGAGCTTAAATAGGTATCTGTAGTTAAAGATCAGAAATAATCAATACTTCTTATTTTAATGCACAATTCTATTATGACTAAATCCAAATATTCTCACAAGAATAGTGTCGCACAATTTTAAATCCTTGAAATAAAATCACATTGTAATTATAATAAGTCGAAAATGGTATGTACAATGTGTAAAACTATATTTGAAACGAAGTTTTCAAGATTAGCTCATTAATGCCTATCGAAAAATGCGATACTGACGATCACATTTAAAATAAAAACCTAGTAGTAATTATAAGCGTATAAAATCTAGTATTAGCAAAGAACAAGCGAAACCTAATCCATGGATTATATCATCAGATGGTCTTCTGTCCTCGAAATCGGCAGCATAGCTGAGAGAATTGCTCTTCAATAAAAAAATAAATACCTGCCTAAAGTATGCTGTGACTAACCAACGACCAAGCATTACTGCTTGCAAGGAAATAAATAACACAATTCATATGAATGTCATGGCATTGCCCCACTACCGCCTAACCACAAACCAATAATGAAAGTGCACTACATGTATTGGATAAGGTATCAAATGTTTCAAATTTGAAGCTTATTATTTCCGTCACATAAGATAGATCCGAATTCCGCCGCTTTTGTGAATCATTTCTACAAACCGGTATCAATAACAGTCTTGAGTAAAAAAATATATTAGTAATAAGTTTACAAACTATCCCTTATTAAATGTAGGTTTGAAAAGATTCTGTATTTAAATAGATATGCAGTGAATCCGGTATTCGTCATAGGTTTCTATATATTAAAGTAAATAATGGTAAAGTAAAACCCGTAAATAAGATGAGTGCATTGATGTGTTGTGTCTTCACAATGACATTTTAAAATCTGTCAGCAGTAAGTATGAATTATTTGTATAGACCATAATTACCAGAGGCTTTTATCAGAGTCAGGATATTGAAAACAAATATCTGATAGATTAAATTTCAGAATATCACAGTTAAAATCTGACACACTTCAGAATATCATAGTGAATATTTTTACACACTTGGTAATTTTTCTATTTATTCTGTCGGAAAATAATAATAATAATAATAATAATAATAATAATAATAATAATAATAATAAGTCCATGCCTCAAGGAGATACAAAAAATTGTTCTGATATGTACAGCCAACACCTTACGAAGGGCTTTATCTATGTAATTTAATTTAATTTTTTTATTTTTTTTTTTTTTTTGTCAGTGGAAAGTGTCATCACGCCATTTCTAACCTTAGGACTTTCTGGTGGACCCGGAAAGAAATGTAAACGCCAGAAATCAAAGAAAATAAAATAATAATAATAATAATAATAATAATAATAATAATAATAATAAGAAGAAGAAGAAGAAGAAGAAGAAGAAGAAGAAGAAATAAATACCTGTCAGAGTTAAATGTACAGTCGGGGCTGATCTCAGGGTAAAAAAATATACATGTACAAACGATGCCATAGTAGTATGAGTGTCTACTAAAATATATATAAAATATGGATCCTCATTAAGTAACAATTAATAAAATCACGGTATGTAGAAATCATTGATCGTGCAATAGCAAGGCTTCTGATGATTACAGATTTGTTTGTAATATTAAAAATATTCAGAGTAACAACTCAATAGGAATGTCAATTGAAAGGCTGGCTTATATGCCTAACTACTCATCAGTCAGATGTTCACACTTAGTCAACTAAGATGACTAATTATGACAACTCCATATTTGCCAAATAGATAGGACAGAGAGTCAGAATGAGAAGAAAAAATCAATTTTCTGTCAATAAGATCATATATGAAAAAGATATATTTGTTTAATACCATATACATTCTGGTCGTATGCTATCATCGCATTCCATAATTATATTTATATTACCTGCATCTTGACATGGTTTCATGGGAAAATTTTGACCGATATTACTTTGCCTGCTCCTCAGTTTGGAATTTCGGCTTTTCCTTCCCGAGACCAATTTCTCTGAAGGTTACAGAATCAAACTATCTGTGATATTTAACAAATAACTAGTGGGAAGAATATATGCATATTTTCCCATGAGCATTTTTGCAAAAGTGAATGTAAGAAATCGAACTCGGATTGCCGATTCCATTTTCTTTTCTGAGAGACGTTAGGGCATGCAAATTTTCTGGACTGGATAATAGGTCAGTAACATGATTCCAAAGCAAAAATTCAAACGAACATTGAACGAAATTCAACATTGGCGTTTCGTTAAAATATTGCTCAGTTTTCTTTTAGTTTTTCTTTTCTTTGTTCTTAACAATCGATATAGGTTTTTTGGATTTATTTCAAGGTTATTTCTGATTATCAGTTAACGTACAAAGAAAATGAAACAAATATAAAAATGGAAAACTTTTTTGAATACTATTAGTTATTTCTTATAAATAAACATATTGTTTTGAATTGTGATTAAAACATTGTAATATGTATGATTCTTTCATACATTATATTTTGTGTCTATTTTTTGGCTAAAAAAATAAATCAAATTGTTAGAAAAGAATAATTGCTCATAATGTTTAAAAGAACGGGAAGAAATGGCATGAATAAATTTCCGATAAATCAATTACTCTTACACTAAATGGAAATGGGCGAGCAATAACTCTACACTACTAAATAAAATAATAATTAGATGGTATCTCTAGACATGAGCCATGGAACGAGATCTGTCAACACCCTTAGGTTAAATAAATTGTTCAGTTCTGAATTAACTGTAGGTTATGTAGATTGATAATCGCCTGCAGAGAGTCGAGTGGGGGGACAACGCTCGAAACGTAGTGATAGTAACAACAATACTCTGAATATAAATAGTACAAATAATGATAACATCTCATCCTAGAAATTTAAACAAAACCACCTAAAATCTGCATTTAATATCTTCGCATTTCTGCTTAAAATCAATGTGCTTGATAGTAAACAAAAAAAAAACATTATTTTGATTCAAACAAAGTAATTATAGCCGATAAACGTTCTCTCTTTGCGATCAGTGATCTTCATAATAGTGAGTGTTCACTAGGGTAAGTCCTCAAGGAACTTCAAGTAATTGCCAAATATAGATTGGGTAGCATCATAAAAAAAGAGAAAAGAAAAAAAAAACATACAAACACAAGTTATTGATGCTCTCGAGATTATATTTCCCCAAGAAAGAATAATAATCTTAAAATTTCGTCATCGGTTTTTCATATTTGCTCTCATGGACGAGAATCAAATTGCAGCAATATAAAACAGCAATTTACATGATTATCTATTTACTGATCTGATACTCGTCTTCATTCGTTTAAGTGTCAGATGAGATGATAGCTTTTCTGGGAATTCTTCTTGAATAACATATTATTTTCACCCGTTGATTCTATTCCCATTTTCGCCTTTAAACAAAACAGTTTGCTGCTTACAGAGAAATGCGTGTTTTGTTATGATTCAATAACACTTGAGTTACAATATTATGTTTCATAGCTTTAAAATTCGTTTAAATCTCTTCAGGATATAAATAAAATCTAAATTTAAAGTATATATACCACTTCTTGATCATCAGCTTGTTGTTTGAAAACATTTAGAAAGTTATAAATTTCATATGAATTTTATCTCCTTTCCAGTGAACATGCGGTAAATTGTACAGTTGTACATAATACAAGCTGTCTGGAGATATATAAGATGTGATCTAGGATAGGATAGGAAAGTGCACGTATTGCTTTCATAATCAAATCCCTAAAAATATCTTACACTAATCGCTTTAACTATTCAGTTGTATGTGATGATGATTGATTTTACAACACGGAATATACAAATACTTCTTCTATGTGATGTGTCCCTTCATGGTGTTGACAATAATGGCTCTCCACAATTCTCTGTCTTTTGTAGCTCTTAATAAATGTCTGTTTGTTATCTTTCTTTAAACACTGTTCCGCCATCTATTTACTTAATCTCGGTAGGTAAATTATGCGTCGTATTACATTCAATGTGTTGTTCCTATGTACGTGCCCTAGTCAACTGTCTTTTTCTGATGTTACGGATCTGTGTAGTTTTCTTTCATTTTTCTCTAAAACTTTGTCATTGCTTATATGTTCGGCTCATGGTATTCTCAATATCCTTCTGCATAATGACATTTCTGCAGTTTCAAGCTTTTCTTCATTTATATTTGCCATATAGGTTAATTGATTTTACATAACACTTCAGCACGATTTTCTTTCTTCCTCACGCAATTTTCCTGTTTCTTAATATCATGCTTAGCTTTTGGAATGCATAGAAACTATTCCCAGAAAAGATAATAGAATTAAAAAAAGAAATAAGACAACGTTCTAAGAAATATACATAGATAATCAAAAACCTTTCCAAAAGGTAAAATAAATGTATAATTATATACGTGACGTATGAGAGCAAACCATGGATATTAGAAATCACTTGAAAACGAGGATAAACAATACGAAAATCAATGGAATTAAATATGCTAGGCATAATTCTATTATATAATTTTTTTTCAAAATTGATCAGAAAACAAACAATGTTGGCGGCCTGGATATTCGCGCTACAGCACGCATCAATCATAAAGGAGAATCTGGAAGCAATAGAAAAATATTGATATGTGAAATACGCAAGCAAATACACACACGCACAACCTAAACGGTGTATTAAGAAATAGTAAAATTTCATTCGGAATAAAAGAATACTTAACTGCTACGTATTCCTCCACACTAAGAGGATATCTGAGGCAATAATGATATGATTCTACATAGGGAAGATGGGAGACCGGGCTTGGAAAATATTGAGACCTCGAAGAATAGGACACAGCTTTTAGCATATCTAACCGGCTTGTGTGCATGCACCTCAAATCAAATTGCAAGAAAATATTTAAAACATTATCTTACTGGACAAAATTCCAAAAGAAACGGAAACATGTTATGGTCGAGTACAAGAGAAAGAAAATGTCGGTTAAATGCCATATTTACAGAAAGACATTTCTCAATGCAAATGTTACAAGAACTCCATGATTCAAGAAAATCCACTAACTTACATAAAATTTGTCAAATGCCGAAATTTAAAACCAAAGATAGAACACATAAAAATAATAAATTGAATAAATTGGTTTAAACATATATTTAAAATTATAATTAAAGTCAGATTTAAGGTTATAGTCGTAAATAAATTAAAGGTTTACCCTTAAACAAAAGATATGATTATGCATTGTCCTTTTATTACTCTTAATTCAAGGAATTACCTATATTCTACATATACTTTGTAGCAGGGGCGACACTTTGAACATTTCTTGGAGTTTGAAACTGAAAGGAACTAAGTGTTGTTGAATTCTCTGTACATTTTCCATCTTTATCTCACTTCCTCCACCAAAGACTACATTACACTTCTGTGTGGATGTGTGTGTGTGTGTGAGTGAGAGAGAGAGAGAGAGAGAGAAGCAGAATGTGTGTGTTTATGTAAATATGATTCTGTATATACGTGTATATGCATGTGTTTACATGTGTGTGTAAATGTTTATATATATATATATATATATATATATATATATATATATAAACGTGTGAGCGTGTGTAAATGTGAGTGTATGTGTGTAAATATGAGTGGTATATATGTGTTTTGCAAATATGTTTAAATATATATGTATATACAAACACATGCATTTTATATATATATATATATATATATATATATATATATATATATATATATATATATATATATATATATATAAACTTTTCCATTCTCTCAATTATAGTGAATTTGGCATGGGTTTTTAAATCGTGTTTTTCTAGGCGGAAATATTGCTCTACAGGTAATAAATTTTCCTGGCGAGTCGATAATTGCGATAATTATTAATTCTGTAGTGAAAGGGCCATTCAGATTTTCCTATATATTGTTTCTGGCATAGTGTGCATTCTAGGAGGTAAATTATGTTATGACTTCTACAGTTAGAATCGTGGTAGAATTTGAAAGTAGATTTAGGGACTGAGCTAGTGAATAAATTCGTGTGTTTAATGTGGTTGCAGCATAAACTTCTTTTGTTGTTACATGGTTGGGAAAATCCTGTTGTTTTGTTGTTAGTTTATTACGGATTACCTTGTACCCTGCAATGTGGTTACTACCTACGATTTCTTTTAGATTCTTAGGTCTACGATATGCTAAAAGGCCGGGTCCCTTAAAAAAAATTAGGTCTGGTTTGAGATGTATTATTTCCCAGCGACGTTTGATTATTTAGGATAGTGGAGGCAGAGTGGGGTTGAAAGTGTTTACTAGAGAGATGCAGCTGGATTTATTTTTAATTCTGTACATTAGGGTGTTTTCTCTAAGAGTGGAAATTGCTTTATTTATTTGTTCCCTGATTAGGTGTTGTTTATAGCTACGTGTTGTGAATTGATGCTCCAGATTTTCAATGTGTTTATTTAATTCGTCATTGTTGGACCATAAAATTCTGAGTCTTAGTGCTTGTGAATAGGGAAGGTTCTCTTGGAGATGTTTAGGGTCGGAAGACTTAAAGTGTAGATAGTTGTGGGTGTCGGTGATTTTAGTGTGTAGTGTCGTTTGTAGTTTCCTGTTTTCATCTATGTAAATGCGGGTGTCTAAAAATGTTACTGATGTTGTGGATTTTTCATAGTCAAACTTAATTGAGTCGTGCACTGTGTTTAGGGTCATAAGGAATTGGATAAGTTTGTCATCACTACCCGTGTATACAAAAAATATATCATCGATATATCTTGCATAGAATACGCAGTTGCTACCAATGAGGGGGTAGATATGGGTCTCCTCAAATTTTACCATGAATATTGTAGCGTATGATGGAGCTGCAATGGTGCCCATGGTACAACCGCTTACTTGTGCTCCATTGAAGTTGAAAGTAGTCAATGTAAGGACAAGCTCCATGCGTTTTTTTAGGGGTGGGGTCTTGTTTTCTTCTTTTAGTAATTGCTTCCTGAAGGGTGTTTAGCTCTTCTATGTGTTTAATGTTTGAATAGAGTGACCTTACGTCTATAGTCACTAGAATAGTATTCTCTGGAACTGTTTGTATGTGATTAATTTTGTTTAGTAGATCTGTTGTGTCTCTGATGTAGGATTTTACTTCCTTAGCAAGGGGTTGTATGTAATGGTCTACGTATTTGAAAATGTTTGTCGTGTGGCAGTTGAACGATGAAATGACCGGCATTCCTGGGTTGTTGCTTTTGTGTATTTTAGGAAGGAGATAGAAACGACCAGGTATAATGTTTGTGAGTGTAAATGTTGTGCATGTTTCCTTGTCGATTAGATTGTTGCGAAGCATTATGTTTAGTGAGCTAGTTAATTATTTTTGTTATTCGGGAAGGCCTCACACTTATACACACACACCCACACGAACATACACACTTACACACATCATGCTCACTCACCCCCTAATGAGCCAAATGATAACACACACCCACATCAATATACACGCTTACACATATCATACTTACTCACTACCTATGAACCAAATAACACACACACACACACACACTTAACAGAGACACATCCCCTCTCCAGGAACCAATAAAACTGTTAAACTGACCAGGGGAATTCAGAGTAACATAGATCCATCCAGCTCTTATCTCAAATAACAACTTAAAAGAGACTGCTAGACCAACACAAGGAATGTTAAAAGATTCGTGTTAAAAAGATAAAAAATAAAAAACAAAACAAATGGAAACTATAGACAAAAGTTCATTTTCTCCATCAAGGCATTCTTTTCTGTAGTTCACTGCTACCATCAAGCAGAAATATTTCTTCTCCTGATGATGGCCATTTTGGCCAAAACTACACGAGGAATCTAAGTGAAATAATAATAAAAAACGAAAGAATATTAATCACACAGATATTAATTTTTAAAAATTTTAATATTTTTTATTTTTCAATATATATATATATATATATATATATATATATATATATATATATAATATGGTAATCTGTATGAATTTGTAGGAAGATATATATATATATATATATATATATATATATATATATATATATATATATATATATATATATCTACACAGGAGAGCTCCAAAAGTGGATACAGCTAGCTTGGGATAAAATAAGGAAATATTGTTGTCGTATTTAGAGAGTGGGAAAAGACAGTGATGTGCCAGTTTAAGCTCCATTTTAAGGTAGTAAGTGTTTACTATTTAGGCCCTAAGATTTCATCTTCAGACTTAACTGTTTGTGTTGACCTAATTTGATATACGGATTTCAGATATAACATTGGTATGTCATTTGAGGAAGCAGGGATAGATATAGTGTAGTTAGTTCAGTGTGAATTGGAAACAAACTTATCTGGACCTGTCAACGGCTAAAATTCCAATGTTGATATTTTTCATTCAACAAATTATTTGTAAATAATATTAAAAAAAGAATGTTTGGTTACGAAGATTAAAACATTTCGAAATTAGCGATTATTTTAAATATTTTAAATGTAAATTATTATAAGCTATCTCTAATTAACCAAGAAATCGGAATTTAAAAAAATAAAAACAACTAAGAAATCTGAATAAAAAGATTATTAACCATATACATAGGAACATATTTATAAATGTTATATACCTAGAGACCTCAAATTTTATATTCCAGATGTAATTATTAAGATTGTGCAGGATATGTATGTACTTTACACTGAGAAAAATTTAGAATTGGATTAATCCCCATGTATTTTATTCAACAAATTCTTTATAAATAATATTTCTAAAAGTGTTTGTTTAAAAACCTTTTTTAAAAAAATCCAGATTAACGAAAAAATGAATTTAAATGTAAATTATTATATGCTATTTGTATAATTAACAAAGAAACTTAAATTAAACAACCTAATGTGATTTGAATAAAATGATTATTAATTATATGCAGATAACATATTTATAAAGTTTATATACCTAGAATCCTGTGTATTTATTAAGTTTATGAGTATAGTCTGTCTTTCCTCATTCTCTAAATATGATAGGAATATTTCTTGTTTGATATTCTTTAATTAATAATGAATATTAATATATATATATATATATATATATATATATATATACACACACACACATACACACACACACATATATATATATATATATATATATATATATATATATATATTCTCAGAGTTAACCTGTAGAAAAATTAGTATTTGTCCATCACACATAAAGATATCAGGTGACCTCCCAAATAAATTAAAAAAACATAGATATTAAAAACAAATATATGGCTAGATTAGATATAAAATCTCTATACAGAAACGTCCCTATAGAGAAATGTTTAAATCTCCTAAACTACACCTAACAAAAGCAAAAATTTAATTACCTCTAACTACATATAAAATCATCAAAATATGCCAGCTAATCCAAAGCAATGTTAATGATAATCAATTTTTGGTTTACCAATGGATCTTCTGTCAGCGGCGCTGTTGCTTGTCTATTTTTATACTTTCTAGAAAGTGACCCATTCAAAAATATTCTCCCTCCAAACTCTTCCTATTTCAGATATATAGACGACTCATTATTAATATATTCACAAAATACTCATTTAAGAGATCTTCTCTACCAACTTAATGACGTTGAACCAACAATAGTCTTCACTTTTGAAACTGAAAGCAAATACAATCTTCTCTTCCGAGATATCATATTATATAAAAATAATAACGAGCATAATTTTGACATTTTAAGAAAGGCTGTAATCAGAAAATGTCGTGATCACTTTCTGCTAACACCACTCTTCTAAAATTAAATCTGGTATTGTTATAGGTTTCTATATCAGAGCATTAAAATCGACAAATATTTACCTAAAGAAGAAACATACATAGAAATCACATTAAAAAACTTACGATACCCATATACCCAGATTCATAATACTACCGACCAACTCCGTCAAGTTCACTATACAGAACAACCTACACCATATAAATAATCTTAAAATAATCACAAAAATTTCCAAAACCATTATGGATATACTCAGATCCTCAAACACTAATAGTAATAGTATTTCTGAAGCAGGCATTTATGAAATAAGTTGCCAAAACTGTTCCTCCCAATATGTTGAAGAAACAAGTTGAAATTTAAATAAAAACCGTATCAATGAGCGTCAAAAGGATCTCACAAAAAAAACTTAAATAATGCAATCGTCACACATAGAAATAAATTCAACAACAATTTTGTTTTACAAATGCTATAGTCATAAAAAAGAAAATAACTCATTCAGAATGAAAATCTTTGAGAGTGCCGCCATTGAATATTATCCAAATATTTATTTACGCACAGGTTTTTTAGCACTATCACCTTTCCTAACGGAATTACTACTCACCCAAGCAAACGTATACAACTGTATCAAGAAATCAAAAGAAAATGCTTGGGTCCTGAAACACAACAATTAAAAACAATATTTCCATACGTAATTTTCATTTTACAATATGAATACAATAACGTTTTCTAAATTCTTTTAGTTGCTAAAGACATTTGTTTAGTCGTTCATAGGTACTTTGCTTTTAATAAATTACTTTCGTTTTTGCCTTGAAAAATCTACATTGGATAAAACGCGTTGGCTAATAATACATATTTCCATTGTATTTTATCTTTACACACACACACACACACACTACACACACACACACACACACACACACACACACACACACACACACACACACATATACATATATATATATATATATATATATATATATATATATATATATATATATATATATATATATATTGTTTATGCGTCTGAGAAGATAAGGATATATAAAAATTGTGCAATAATTTGGGTTATCAACATGCAGCACGTTAATTAATTTTGATTTAATTTCTTTCCAATTCTAATAAAGTTGTTCATAATAATATTCCGTAATGACATGGCACTAATAATTAAACGGCTAAACCAAATGACAAAATTGACTTTTAGTTTATCACATAGCAAATAACGTGCTGGTTTTCTTTAGCCAGATGCAGCATGCGTTTAATGTATAAAATGAACCAGCGTTCTATATTGAAGCATCATGTCCTAATAAATCTGAAAGTTGACTCACATTTTAACTACATACATGCATACATATATGGGGGAGAGAGAGAGAGAAAGAAAGAGAGAGAGAGGTAGCACATGTAAACTAGCGGCGAAATCTCACAGTGAACATCTGTATTGTAAAGAAAACAAAGATACCATGAAAAATCAGTGTATCTTACTATATATATTCATTTCATTGAAGCAATATTTTTATTCATTAAAACTGTTTTTAAATCGATTCCAAGATGGCCGTGTTGAAACCTCGAAAGCGACAACATCGCTTCCGTATATATTGAATATATATGTATCATATTGATAATAAAAAATATATATAACATCTATCGTTGTCACTCTCAGAATTACACAATTTCATCGACAACATAACCCTGCTAATCTCATCCACCCTTTATCTTAATCATGCACGTGAATATACAGATCTCTACACCTGTGTAACTATAAACGCCCAAATTTAAAAAGTTGAAAGAATGAAAATTTGCTGAGCTGTTTATGCCTGCATCAGCGTCAATGTTTCCACAATTTACAGTAGAAAAATAATAATTCAAAACAAATTGTGTGTAGTATAATATAATTCTGATTCTATCATCAATTTCTTTCAATTTTCATATACATATTATTGGCCCGCCTGCTTGGACAAAAAATGAAACCTTGGAAATGATCCGAAAAGTAAACGATAGGCAGTTATAATGAAGCAGTCGATATGATTCCAGATATAGTGCGTGGCAAGGCAAACACTAATCCAGCACTAAGTACTCTATGAATAAATATTGGCACTTTACAAATGCTCATTCTCGATATATATATATATATATATATATATATATATATATATATATATATAATAATAAATAATAATAATAATAATAATAACAATAACAATAATAATAATAATATAAATATAGGTAATTATACTCGTCTGGAAAAACCTTATTTGTTTTGGCTTGTAAATAAACAAACCAATACCCAATTAGAAATAAGGGACAAAAAAAGAAAGAACTAAGACTATGTAATTGAGGCGAAAACAATCGTCGAGAATCCAAGTTCAGAGTTCAAAGGAAAAAACCCTCCAAAACGAGTAAAACAGAAGTAACTAAGTAAAGTGTTCAATACACTAAGTAGAGCAAATCTAACTATGAACCTAAAGAGCCAGACAAACCTAAGTAGGTTTAGCCTACACGGATGTACCCTGACGATATTATATATATATATATATATATATATATATATATATATATATATATATATATATATATATATGATTCCAAATGAATAAAGACCCATGTTTCCAAACAAGAGCCGAAAACTTCAATATAATTATTTTAAATTAAATTGAGTTTAAGTTCTGTTCCATCTTCTTCGCCAATTCGCTTGAAGATGGAACAGAGCTTATTTTAACTCAATTTAATTAAAAAATTATATTGAATTTTCGGCTCTTTGTTTTGAAACATGGGTCTTCTTATGTCGCGATTTGGAATCATATTTTAAATAAATAATTATATTTATGCTCTACTTTGTATCGAGCACTATTTTTTTTAAAAATAATAACTAAAAATACTAAGGACTTTGGATTATTTACCTAACCAGTTCCTTCCTATTTTCTATATATTTTCACACACACATACACACACATACACACACATATATATATATATATATATATATATAATGTATGTTTATCTCTCGCTTTGTACGAATGAGAGATACTGAATTGTATTATTTAAAATTTTTTGTAAGATAACATGGCCACAGCACGCTACAAAAGAGAAGGTGTATTTGTCTTTATTAAAGTTTATTATTGACGCATATAGAGCTGATATTACACACAGTTCTCTAGATTACAGACTGATTCCTACTGTAAAAAATGATATTTTATTATATTTTTGTGTGATCCTAAAAGATTCTTGGGAAAGGAAAAACTGTTTTCTGTGAATGTTCTCACTCAACACATTCTTTCGCATAATTTTTTTTTTTTAAATAGAGGCGTAAATTCAGAAACAATATAGAGTTTCTATCAGATTATCGTCTATGTTATTCATACAAATAACTTTTTGCTCCAATGAGAAAGAAAAAATCATTGAAAATGGATCTATTTTCATTCATCCCTTTTTTTAGAATTACACCAACGATATATTATACGAGAGAGTAATATATATATATATATATATATATATATGTGTGTGTGTGTGTGTGTGTGTGTGTGTGTGTGTGTGTGTGTGTGTGTGTGTGTGTGTGTGTGTGTGTAAAATATATAGAAAGTAGGAAAGAACTCGTTAGGTAAATAATCCAAAGTTCTTTATTTAAAAATATGATTCCAACGCTACGTAAGAGTTAACATGTTTCAAAACAAGAGCCGAAAACTTGAAGATGGAACAGAGCGTAGTACTTTAGTTCAATTTAATTCAAATAATTATATTGAAATTTTCGGCTCTTGTTTTGAAACATGAGAACTCCTATGTAGCGTTGGAATCATATTTTTAAATAAATAATTATATATATATATATATATATATATATATATATATATATATATATATATATATATATATTCATGCCATAGATCTACCGAGAAATGATTTGTTTTGGTGACGACCGTAATTCGTAAAGATCTTAACGGAGCAGAAAAAAAATAAAATCAATTATTTGTTCGTTTTTTGTTTTTTTCTTTGTTTTTTTTCATTTTGTGTAAAACAGCCATAATTTTTATTCGATTTTGCGATTCTCACATACTTCCCAGCTAGATCGTCTGAAAATTTGTAACAGCAAATACAAGAGAAGAATGAATTCTGTATGTCAAATGCCTTTGAAATGATATTCTTATGTAGATATACTCAACCATCCTTTTCATCACAACTTTTTTGCCGTTCACGAATTATTAAAAAATAAATACGGAATCTTTAAGGCAAATTCATTAAGTACTTGCAAATATTCGCATCTTAGAAAATATGAAAATATTGAGAGGGGATAAATACTTCTGTCCACAACTGTATATATTAAATAAAAGTTACTTCCGATATTGGGTTGACACCATCGTCTAAATTTTATCATCACCTCTCTTGGTTCACGTCTGCACACAAAGTTGAGTGAAGTCATAACGAGAATGCCAGTGCTGGCGCTGAAAATTCTCCTGACGACTAGTGGAAGAAATTGTATATCATGAAATGGCATTGTCTTTTCAAATATAAACGTCGTGAAAATGGGGTTTATCACCATGGGTATATGCGTTGCTCGGCAAAACGTCTTTTGGAATACATCCACATCACCTGTCCAATTCCATATATCTCGCTGTCTCACTGTTACTTTGTCTGATGGTTAGTGCATCAAGAGAAGCAGAGTATTATGATTTCTTGTGTCACTCAAGGTGCTACGATAATGATATCGATACTTCTAAATATTTGTTTTTGTATTTTCAACCCAAACAAAACACTTATCAAGAACGACAAAAATAGATAGGATAATAAAAGAACACATTTCAAGAAGAGAAAAGTTGATGAGTGGCATTTATTTTTTTAATATCGTTGTCTACTTGATAGTACAAAGAGTTCGCCAAATAAGAAGTGGGATAGAAGAAACAACTAGAAATATCAACAGTAAAATTAGAAGTGCTACATTCCAATCTAATACTTTTCTTATATTCGTGAAATTAAACGACCAACGAGGATAACAATTTCCGTAGTATCGGAGTATGTAGAAAATATTGTCTTTGGTATTATCATCAAAAGAATTATGAATATAGAGTATTTGAATGTAAATACAAACATTCTGCTTTGAAAAAAATTGCTTTATGGAGTGATAGATTATCTTTAATGATTTCACCTCAAGCAAGGCAATGAGGTTACTAGGACACAAGATGTTGCCGAGCGCGAACCCAATTCAGAGAGGAGCATACGTTTTTATTTTCATTTAGAGTTTTCCTGCTCAGAATTTCTTAATTCATCTTTCCAAATACGTAAGGTCAAAATCTCTTACACACACACACACACACACATATACATATATATATATATAAAATTATATATATATATATTTATATATATTTATATATATATATACGAATACACACACAAATGCACACACATGCACACACACACACATATACATATATATATAAAAATTATATATATATACATTTATATATATTTATATATATATATATATATATATATATATATATATATATACGAATACACACATGCACACACACACACACACACATATATATCATCACCTATATATATATATATATATATATATATATATATATATATATATACACACACACGAAGACACACACATAGACACACATACATACACATGTATCTGAATGTAAAATAATTTGAGCTAATACTCACAAATTGTGTTTGAAGAGAACTTTAATCGTTTGAAACGCCGCCAGGAGAGAAAGAATTTTCCAAAATTAAATCTTAGCAATTTTCTAGACTGGTTGTGGTAGGAAAAATATATTTAGCAACTGAAATCTGATTGTTGTTAAATCATCTTGCCCCATCAAATCCTTATAGTAAAAAATCATAGATTATTTAGGAAGGAGACAGTTTGAAGCAATTTTGCAGATAACAATAAATTCAATATTTATGGAAGTCTGTTAGAAATGAAAGACTTTACTTCAAAACAAATTTTATGCAACGATTTTTTTCGTCTTTTCACATGAGACATCTATTTTTAAATTTTTCACTTATGAGAGAAAATATCTTACACGGTAGAACCCGTTTTTATCTCACAATTCATGATTATAATATACATTTCCGTCTCTCTCTCTCTCACTCCCACTATCTCACATTCTCTCTTACTCTCTCTCTCTCTCTCCGTATATATATATATATATATATATATATATATATATATATATATATATGAAGAAAAATACAGAAAAAACAAACAAAAATCTTAATATGTGATTATGCTGTATTAATCTTAATGTCAACGTCGGACGTTTCGGTCTATTTAAGACCATCTTCATGGACATTTTCATTTAAACATAATTAACATGAGAACATATAAAAATTTAACACAAAAGACGATGGACATAAGAGCACAACTGATCCAAACAGATAACTGAAAGTTTTATATAAGATCAGCGTTCCGTTTAAATATGATCACGTCGTCGTCACGTGGGCGATGTTGTGAAAACGTATTCGAAGATGATTTCCAAATATTAAAATATTAAAAAATCGATTGAACTATTTTATATAAACAGTTCAAAAAATCCCTTCCGTTGATATAGGAATACGCAGAGATCAATAGGTTCTTATATCTTCATACAAGCTTGAAGTCCTCCACGTTACAAAGCAAATCAAAAATGATTTCAAAAACGATGGGACAATTTTAAAAAACAGTTCGATAATAAATACTTTCCTTACTTGATCAATAGATTCTTATATTTTCGTACAAGCTTGAAGTCTTCCATGTTATAAAGTAAATTCAGGTTTGTATTTCCAGTAGACAGTATGTAAGCAAATATGTGGATATAGATCCGACAGTATGAATTAATACAGCATAATTACATATTAATATTTTTGTTTGTTTTTCTTGTATTTTTTCTTCATACTGTTGGATCTATATCCATATATTTACATATATATATATATATATATATATATATATATATATATATATATATATATATTTGTATATTTAGGCAGCAATCCTTCCTTTATGCATGTTTCATTAAAAACGACAGACAACGTACTACAGTTGAGCTTTTTTATTTCATTTTTCTTGTGTTCTGACAAGAGCTTTCTTTTCTGGACAAAGAGTGTGTAAGAACTGTCCGAATGTTCTGTGTTTCCAGAGCGCTTTCAGCTATACCTTTTAGCCATTATCAAGGATGGTTCAATTATCAGCTTAGTAGAGTGTGTTCTATGTATGTTCAGTGTGTGGTAGTGATGTTTTAGTTTCCGAATACGGTTAGCACATTGTGGCTTTGTTCATAGTTGATATTGTTAAGAGTTGGCTTTTTTCTTTTTATTATTAGAGCTTCCATTATTTTTAGTCTTTTTTT
This sequence comes from Acanthosepion pharaonis, assembly GCA_903632075.3. Classification (NCBI taxonomy): domain Eukaryota; kingdom Metazoa; phylum Mollusca; class Cephalopoda; order Sepiida; family Sepiidae; genus Acanthosepion; species Acanthosepion pharaonis. Next base: position 2,447,755 of record CAHIKZ030005444.1, on the reverse strand, counting down.
GCAAGTGGATGCAGTTAATATAATAGTGTTTTCTACTAGTATGTTCCTAATAGTGTCGGGTAAATCTGAGTGTGTGTTTAAATGTGTTCTGATGGAAATGTGATCAGATAGGTGTAATGTAAGACGTCTGGATAAACATGTGGTTGTGTAGCCGATGTAATTATTTATGAGTCCGGTTTGGTGAGGAACCTTATCCTCAAAAATAACAACACACCAACGAAGTCAAAATTACAAAGAACTAACATTATCTATGAGTTCAAATGCCCTTTAAGGAACTGCACCATCAGCAGCTTACAATCCATGTCGTTGTGTCCCTTTGGAAATATATCTTCTTGAGATATAACGAGAAACTACGGATTGCAGTCCTAAATTTTGAAAAAACCGTAGACTCTTCGTTTTCTTTTCGAGAATCTTTCCTCGCCTGGAACATGGTCGATGAATCAGGCCCGTTTTGAAACCTAAGCATGGTTTCTCCAGGAAAAGAATAACATATTATATGTAATATATTTTTCTCTATATACACATATATCCATATTATTTGTAATCTCTCTCTTTCTTTCGCTCTCTCTCTTCCTCTCTCTCTCTCTTTCTCTAATATATATATATATGTAAAAGGCAGGATGTGTGTGTGTGTAACGAATGCACGGCCGCAATTTTCGACGGATTTGCACCAAAATTTACATGCACATGCCCCAAGTTAGTATAAAGGTCAAGACCGACGTTGCATTTCCCAACTCTCATTGATAGTGGAAATAATCGATTTTTTCATGCTTCTACGTCAGATTTCATGTAGTTTGCGGCCATTTTCTACTGGCCAGAGTAAGAGCCTATAGCTGGCTGCCACGAATAGGCAGGAATATTCTATTGGCCAGCGTAAGAGCCAACAGCTGACTGACACGAATGTTAACTAGCATGCTAGCATGCAAAAAACTCGATAGCTGCATTCGTCACGAGTGGGAAAAATTTAAATCTGCATGCCACTTTACTCCACTTGGCTCATTCGCTTGCTTAATCTCAACGTTGATTCTGATTCCGCAGAACTGGTTTGGGCGTGAAAAAGTATTTGTTGTTAACATTCTTTTTTCATTCGGTTTTTCCAGTTACGTGTCCTTTTTTTTAAAGCTGATCGTTTTGTGTTCATTTTGTTTAGTTCTTTTTTCGTAACAGATTTAATGTTTAGTATAGACCTTAAAAAATTCGCAGTGTGAGATAGGCAAGAAATAAGGCAAGAAGCAACATCAGCACGGCAAAGGGCACTCCTTTAAAGGCAAGGAAGGGAAATATATTTTAAGTCAATTCATAGCAATTGCTGTATGAGTCGTAGGATTTTTGAATCAATTGGCAACGAATATATATATATATATATATATATATATATATATATATATATATATATATATATATATATATGTTTAGATGAAACTCATGAAAATCGCATAATATACGCTTCACCTTGATATGTCATTTGAAAACTATCTTAGCAGAGACGAGATTATCATGTTCAAGATTTCATAAAATCCATTTTCTTTTAAACACTCTCCACAATTATTTAAACTTGTATACCTCTTTGATAGCGACATCTCTAATACGTAGCTCACGCCTTGTGCTGTTTCTCCGGCTACCTGATACAATGGATGTTTATTCACCGTTTTATGTACTATCTTGTCTAAAATTTCCTGCAATTTTCTTTCTTTGCTACCTTCAAAAATGTAGAATTTTTATGTGTTCCATTTTCAACCGACAATTAATCCTGATAAAATTTATTCATCTCTTAATATTTCTTCGCTGCAATGTTTCATTAAATCTGGTAGAAAGTCCACATTTGTCTTTCGAAACTTTCTGTTTTTTGTGCACTTATTTTTCGACCAGATGCACAGCGCCAATATTCGTAGGCGCTTTTCCTCTAGCATATTTTTTTTATAGCCCCAATTGCAAATTATGAAATATTATACAATAGGAAGTTTATGGCAACCAGATATGATCCAGTATGTTTCATGTTCACATTTTGTAATAACAAATAGCAACTTTATTAAGAATAATCGCTGACGATTTTTTTTCTTTTATTTATTACTAGCAGTAGAGCCCGGCGTGGCCCGGGGATGTAACAGTAAGAGATAGATCAAGTATCGACCATCATAAAGACTGAAAAATAAAATTGACAAAGATTATTGTTTAAGGTTGACGGACACGCATGTCTTAATTAGTTTTTTTTTTTTTCACGAATTGGTCAAACCCAAACTCAAACAAAAACATTGTTTTCAATCATTATGAGTCTACCGATTGAATAGAATTTTATTATAAACAATTGTCTTGTAAATGGAATTTTTTTAAAGCATTCTGAATGTAAAATAAAGAAAAAAGTGTGCAAGACAATAAGAAACACTACCTGCCAAAAAAAGTGAAGTTTTGTTGAAATCGGTTGAAAAATGTAGGAAATCCGATCCCAAATATAAACGAACACACACACATAAGTTGTCCCCCTTTCATTCTCGCGATGCCTCTTAATTGTGTTTTCAAATTGATTTCGTGCAAAAATAATTGTGTTTTTCCAATTTTTGGCACTGTCAGAACCACCGCACGGTAATTTTACGTAGTTGTGTGAAGTTTTGTTGAAATCAGTTGAAAAATGTAGGAAATCCGATCCAATATATAAACGTACAGACACACACACACACAACCTGGGTTTTATAATAAGTATGATTATCGGGTTTTTATTAAAATACCATTAAGATATTTTGCTCCTTTAATATTAACTAGCTGATAGGTCTAGATGATTTAAATAAAATGATATTCTAATTCACCTAGAAATAATTCATGAATTTATATAAAGAACTGTTAAAATATAACGAATTTGGGTTTGATGCTTTTATATAACTGTCATTTTTTATTAAGCGTAAAATTCTAGGTACAGCTTGGTCAATCAGATGTTCATATATTGGGGAAACTGTTAACAGCTGGTGAAACGCGAATATCCGCTCGGAACTAATTTCAGATATGTACTCGCAAGATAGGGGGATCCCTGTATAAATTTACATTAATAATATTTTTCCGTAAATTCAGTGAGGTCGGTGAAAATAAATACACTCTTTAAAAATAAATGGCGCACCTACACACATGCATTTATACACTAAAGAATAGGTTTAAAGTGATAAAAATCTGGCGGATTAATAAAAAAATCAATTTTAAAAACCTATTACATTAGGTTACGATACTATGTGCAGATATGAAACTTCGAGAGATATTTGACATGGGAAGTCCTGCTTGAATGTATGGAATTGGACACACCTGACACTCTTTCCTCCGTGGACAAGCGGTAAGGTGTGTTGTGAGAAACGTTAACTCCGTCTTCACTGAGTGGCGCAAGATCTTTTCCTGCGGAAGATTGCATTTTTCTTAATATGCAGTATCGAGCATTCAGGTTTTAGATGAAAATAAATAAATATACAGTAAACTTATTTATATAAATAAATGGAGCACCAATTCAGATAAGAATATCCTCTAAAAATAACGGTTAAATTGATATATATATATATATATATATATATATATATATATATATATATATATATATATATATATATATATATATATATATAGTCATAAAAATAATTGATTTAAAACTATTTTTTTCTAAAAACATATTTTAAATCAATTAATTTATAATATTAATGCTCTGTAAATATACATTGAGCACTATTTTGTAAAAATAAAAATATCTAAAAGAACACCGGATTATACATCTTACTGTTCTTTCTTTTTATTTTATATATATATATACATATATATATGTAATAATCCTTTAGTATAATCCAGGTGAGTCATATTAAACACAACATAGGATTTGAAATATGCTAAAACTAACTGAAAAAAGCGCTAAATGTTAATTTTCATTAAACAAATCAAATTTTCTTTACAATTGGAATTATAGCTTTAATATAAACACAATTACTAACCTTATTGAAAACTTAATTCTCGTAAGATGGTATGCCGTAATAAACCAAGTTTACTAAATCTCAAATATTTGGATAACATTGCATGAAATGTGTTTTTGGAAGGTTTGAAAATCGAAGTCAGTTTGTGTGTGCCTCTCTTCCCTAGCTTTATGTACCCAACAGAAAATTCAGAGTTCGGATTAGGGTCTTTATGATGATATTTACTTTTATCGTCTAGAGGTCGAAATCTACTGCATATATGTACCCGGAATATGAACTGCTCGTTAAAATTAAATTTTTTCGAAACGGAAAACAATTTAGAATAAGAAAATGTTTATAAAAGTCCTTGAAATAATTATGTCCAGAACTCGAATTTTATGCCATTTATCTTAGATTTCTTACATTTTAGGTTTTATCAAAGTTATCAAAATTGCTCTTTTTCAAAAAATGCCAAAACAAATTGCGTTAGATTGAAAGTAGTTCCGAGCATTATTATTGTTTTTGTTATTAATATTTTTGTCGCATTTATTGGAATTGACATTTTTGTTGTTACAGTTCAGTTTGTTATTGTAAGTCTTCCCAAGTCATTTCTACATTTATTTTTGAAATGATCTTCATTTACACTTTAGGAAATACAAATTTTATTTCATGAAGTGATTGCGGTTTCTTGTTCAATTTTTGTTTCTATTCATGGGATGACTTCATCCCTATCAATATTTTTCTGTAAAATTCCTGATGGTAACAAGCTTTAGATGTAGAGATTCCAAACTGAGATATGTGAGAAAAAAAAAAACGAATACATGTTGATTGACTAAAGGTAAACGGACTATAATCACAATCAAATGCGTCGAAGAAGTGATAGAGGTCAGCATTTTGTAAAGTTTTACAATACGGCGTGTAAATAAAACATTTGGACGTAAATATTTAATGTGTATATCCAGTTGTGGCATTCAATTGCATTATATTTAAATGGCATATTTTTGAAAGACATTCAGATGAGCATTATAAATATGCTTAAAAGAAAATTACATTACACAACAGTGTTCATCAAAATTAGTGACCAATTTCAATGAATTCATCTTTCACTCTCACGCTTGTAAATAAAAATAAGTAAATGAAATATATATATATACCAATACGAGTATGTGTGCATGTACATACAAATATATACGTACAAACAGAAAAAAAAAACACCGAAAAATGAACAAATTAATAATTCCATTTATAACACGAAGGCAAAAACAAATAATAAAAACTAACCATTAAATAAAATGAAACACTAAATAAACGATAACATATGATAAAACAAACGATCATTTCATGCATTTACACTATTGACAATTACATATATATGCTTACGTGTAGTGTGCGCGCGGTGCGACCGTGAGTGTGAGGAAGTACATATTATAAGTATTAAAACGCAAATATTATTAGCCCAACCAACCATAATTAATAAACTTCAATGGAAAAATACATTCACAAATTAAGTACTAGTTTATTAATAACAAAGCAGAGATATAAGTGTAAACTGCCTGTGTACTCAAGTTTATATTTATATATATGTAAGTTCGTATAACTATAAACGGGCGCAAATGAATACACGTGCGTGCGTATTAAAAAAAAGCGTCACATGAGTGCGTATTAAAAATGCCTCCAAATTCAGAGAAATCCACCAAAATAAATAATAAAACAAAATAATAGATGAGTGACGATGTATGCGTATATATGTATGTGTGCACATATATATATATGTGTGTGTGTGTGTGTGTGTGTGTGTGTGTGTGTGTGTGTGTGTGTGTGTGTGTGTGTGTGTGTGTGTGTGTGTGTGTGCGCGCGCTACACATAAAGCGAAAATTTTTATCGCAAAAATGAAAATAAAGAAAATATTATGTATGGAATGTGCAGACATACGCATAAAAACATCATAAATCAAAAGATAAAAATTAAATTATAAAAATAGTGAAATGAATTTTGAAATATGATTGATTGTAACATTAGCTGATGTAACAAACCAGGAAATTTTCATCGCTTAATATCATATACGAAAAAATCAGATTCAACTTTTCCATTCAGAGATGAAAACAATATAAAAGTGTCATATTATATATATATATATATATATATATATATATATATATATATATATATATATACAATACGATTACTTCGATAAAGTATGAATATATACATATATATATATATTTTTATAACATATAATTATCTATTGAAAACATGATACATATATAGGTTATGAATATATGTTATATAAATATATATTCATATATATATATATATATATATATATATATATATATATATATATATATGTGTGTGTGTGTGTGTAAAAATATATTATGTATATATGGTATATGTAATATATATTATATGTATATATAAATAAAAAAGAAAGAACAGTAAGTTATATAATCCGGTGTTATTAGTGATTTTTATTATTATTATTTTTACAAAACTATTACAAAACAATTTAAATTCCAGAGCATAAATATTATAGATTAACTGATTTAAAATATGGTTTCTTCGCTACACGTTAATACCCATATTTAAAAAAATTAAAATTTATATAATTGAATTAAAACCATTAATATGAACTTACATATATACATATATTTTAATATGTATTCATATATATATATATATATATATATATATATATATATATATATATATATATATATATATATATATATATAAAATGTATATACATACATAATATATGTACATATACGTTATGTATATACATGTATACTATATAATATATTTGAACATATATTATGTACATTTAATATGCAATATATATCATATGTTAATTAATATGATATAAAATATATTTAATGAATGTAACATATATATGATAAATATAACATATATATATAACATAGTATAATATATATGATACTTATGACATGCAATATACCTTTAATATATATATGATATATATAATATCTATATAAATATATGTAATAGTGAATACATATATATTAATTATGCATAATATATATATATATATATATATATACATATATATATATATATGTAAATAGATATAGATAGATAGATATAACATATATAATATCATATATTAAATATGGTATATGATATATATATATATGAAATATATTATATATTTGTTACATATAATAGGTACGTATAATATATATATATATATATATATATATATTTATATATATCATATTTTTTATATATGTTTCTTTAAATAATATAGAGAAGTGTTGTCTATTTATTTTATGTAAATTCTTTTCATATCGTCTGATAAGCTTAATAAAATTCTCATTAAACGAAGAAAGAAAATATTGATACATATTTTTCAATCCTATCTAAGCTTTCGATTTACACAAGCCATTATCAAAGATGACAATTACATTACAACATATAAACAATACACGAACGAGACAATGATGATAGTCTTTTTCTGTTTGCATGGAAGATTTCCAAGCAACGACAAACTCGTACATATAAAGACGCTGGAAATGAAAATTGCACAGCAGCTCATGACATCACACATGACCAGCGATTAGTATTAAGTATGGGAATCCGTTGGTATAAACCAATGGCTTCTGTTACCAATTATATCCATTTAATTATAAATATTTAAGTATATTTGTGGAGATTTCATAGTTTTATTTTGTCCATTTATGTGTATATAGATTATTTGCATTATGTATATAATATAAATATATATAATATACATCTTATCATGTATACATACTCCTCATACTACTCGTGAAACTTTGTATTGTCTCACCGGTTTTTGTTTCTTTTTTAGGAAGTTTTTCTCTGCGCCTTTCATTTACTTTGGCCCTAGTAATCGTACATGATTTTTAGTTTCTCTTTTTGTTTTAGACTCTTATGTTGCCTTTTGTCTTGAGGGACTGTGCTATTAAACGTTTCATAATATTGGAGATTTTGCATTGCTTTGTCACGTATTGGTATTTGTCGCTTCATTCACTCAAGTGGTTTCCTCGAAACCACGTTATTTTGCAATCTGCACAGTTCCCTTTGTGCACATGTCACATGTGACGTCCGTTTTCTACTACTACCGTGGACCTTTCCTTGCCAAATAACACATTATGAGTATAATTGACGAAAGATATTTCTCTAATTTATGTCAACAAACTCACCTAAACGCCTTATTTTATCTTTCTCTAACATACGCCGAATTCGCACCAACTTTTGCAGTGTGTAATCGTTCCTCTTCTAAAAGACTCCGGACATCCTTGCTCTTTGCGAATCTAACTATTCACACTTCTCCCCCTCATCTAATTTCTCAATTCTTGTCTAAATTTCTCTCCTTAGAATTGTTTATAATGCCCACATGCATAGCCTGGTATTTTCTGTACTCGATCATCTCCCGTTACCCTCTCTTGAACCTCCAACGACACTTAGCCGGTGTACAACTCGGTACCGGGTTGGGTATATCTCTGGAATCAGTAACTCGCGCATTGTGCTGGTTGATAGAATGCCAAGACACTTAAAAACTTGCGTCCCTGTTTATGTTCAGATATTCGTCAAGTGACGCTAACAGTGAATGCTCTGAAAGCTAAATAATAATCGACATTGCAGTTAGGGCTAGCACCTCTTCAGATGGCCAATCTCTGTGTGTGAGATTGCCAGAAGACGAGTCTACTGAACTTACCATTCGATCCCCTCCAATATTCCCTCCGATCCGAAGAAGCTCAAGAGGTCCATCTCTGGGTGTCACCTATGTGACAGGAGGAGTGTTGTGAAGAGAGAATCAACTACCTCGTAAATGAGTTCGTGTCTTGTGTGAGTTCTGCTGAAAAAATATTTTAAAAAAAATGTAGTTAGCAAAAATCTGAGACTTAAGTGTCAAAATCTATGCTAATGTTCTTTCGTCCATTGGATGGCGTGGCCAATCAGAAAAAGTCGCTCGGTGAATAAAAGCCGTTGTCTTTACACTTACATGCAGTGCGATGTTTTTTCTGAGCTTGTAAGACAAACGTGTGTTTCCGCTGGTGAGAAGTGACAGTTGGATTTATGACCCAGTTTTATCGTTAATACGTTGCTTGTTGGTCAGTTACGACGGAGTCTCGTTTGAACAGTGAATTGGCTACAAGTGTTGAGTAGGAGTGACAGGATGTACCTATTGCTGACGTTTATTTTGCTAAAGCAAGTTTTCAGATTTTTATTTTCTTTTCTCTACAACAGTATGTGTTCAAATTTATATATAAAATATAAAAATGCTTTATAATATTTTCGTCAGTTTTATTTTGTGAGGTCTGAACCCAGTAACAAGAATTTTATTTCCGTTTTGATTGTAAGTTTTGACGTGGAAATTAGTAAAAATCTCTTGTTCCTTTTCTGTTTAATCGGACATCTCAATTGCAACGGCATACACATATAAATGTGTGAAAACTGAAAAATCTTTATGCATGAATGCGTAAGTTAAAATAATGGCAATAAATACAAAGATTTATTTCATGCAAATATACTGATTAACAATTATGTAATATACAAATCAATTTACAGAACTAAAATAACCATGAAAATATGTATAAGGTGCTCTCCATATATAGTTTCATTCTATATATATATATATATATATATTGGCGTATAACACTAAAACATATATAAATATATATTTTATGCGTAGATGTATGAGATAATTTTCTATAAAACTATACTGACGCTCGTGTAAATGCGAATCAGTAAAAGTATTATTTGGCGAAGTTAAATGCATTCGCTCATCAATTGAATTAGAATCTACCGGATTATTTTGTGCGACAGTTCAAACAACGTTAGATCCAATGGGGAACAAAAAGGAAAATAAATAAAATGCCATTTACTTGAATCAAATCATTTCTTTGCAGAATTAAAATAAATTCGATAATCTTCTATTGTTGACTTTTCTTTTTGCCAACTTCGAAAAAAAATGTCTAAAGCGGAAAGTAAAGACTATTTTACTTCCAGAATAACTTTTGTTTTAAAAACAGAATCTCTATAAACTTATATTCATAGATCTATTTTACTTATAGGATGTTTCGTGCAGTGATATTTTGTGAAGCGAATTATGATTTTAATTTAAATTTTTGCGCTTTTATTGGTTAACAACCATTTGACGAATTTTTGTGTTATCAATAAATTGGATCGTTTTTTTTTGTGTGTTTTTATTTGTTTTTTCTGCACTGAAAAATATTCTTTATAATTAAGAAAGCAAAACGAAACATAATATTGCTATAATTTACAATCTAGGTAAAAGTTACCTTTTACTCGGAAAAATTCAATTCATTGCTTAATTTTCGCGTTATAAATATTTGTGAGACAATAATATATTAACTGTGCGAATGCCAGTTTATTGAATATGCGAATCGTAGATATTACATTATTTTGCATTCGCAACTTTGTTTGACTCAAAACCTTAGATATTGAGTACCCAATGATGATCGATCACTCTAAACAGTAACAATGCTCAGCAAAATCTCGTTAATAATAACTCGTGCAGATTGGCCATTTATTGAAATTGTAGACACAATCAATATATCTATGACAGAGAGGTTACAACTTCCTCTTTCCCAACATGAGACACGGGTTCTAATCTCACCAAAGGGACTCCATTTATTGTTCTGGGATGGCAATCCCAATGTGCGGCGCCCCTGGAAAGTGATTCAAAACCGCACGATGAATGGAACAAAAATTTGTGAGTGGATTTGTATAGATTGTTCGTTGATGATTGTATTAACTTGAAATCACAAATCATCGTCACTGAGATTTTGGAGCGCAATGGTTTTGTTCAAACTGTTGGTCACGCCAGAGGATGCGCTCTTTTAATTAACATAAATTACGTTTATATACCTAGGTAACCCAAAAGATAATCAAAACATAGTTTAGAATGTTTTCCACGTGCACACAAAATAAATATTCCTCGATCTTGCATAGAATTTACAAGATCTGAAATGATTACACTATGTAACGATTTCTTAACAATAGTTCTTTTAACTGCTGTTGAGGGGGTTTTGCTGAGAACAAATCGTGATTTGATGAACCACGCTGGACTTCTGCAAGATCAATGCGAATAATTCAGCGCAAAATTCAAGAAAATTCAACGACAAATCGACGAGAAATATACAAAAAATTAAAAACATCAAGTATTAATGTTACGAAGCGAACAATAAGCAATGAACTCTAAAGAAGTCTAAGATCGCGTTATTCAAGGAAAAAAAAACATCACTATTGAAGAAACATATGGATGCCGTGGTAAATTCGATCGTGAGCATAAGAATGCATTATATGAACAGATGAATCAAAAACTGGACTATTTGGGCGTAATTTAAGGACTCAAGTTTGGAACGTTTGGGGAAAACACTACACAAAAACATAATCCCAGCGGTAAAATTTCGTGGTGGCAATATCATAGTTTGGTGATGTTTTCCTGCTAAGGGTACGAAAAGAGATAATAGATAATAGAATTGAATTCAAAATATACCAACATGTTTAGGACTATAATTGTGTGTGTCAGTAGTGAAACTTGGATTCCCTAATGAATGGGTTTTACAAGAAGATGATGACCACAAATACGGCTAAATCTACGAAAAAATGGCTCAATGAAAACAATGTCGTTACACACGAATGGACAGCACACAGTCCACACTTGAGTCCAATAGAGAATTTGTGGCGTTTATTAAAAATTCAAGTTAAATAAGAGCCCCCAAAAAACATTCTAAAACTAAAGGGAATACGCAAAGAAGAATGGAGTATAAGACTATCAGAAGCATGCAAATCATTTATTAAACCCCTACAGAAAGAGATTTTTTTTCTTTTGAATTGAGTAAGGGATATAATACAAATGATTAAATTGGTATTATAATTTTGTGCATATATGTTTTAGCCTCCAATTTTTTAGTTTAATATAGTTTCATAAATATAAGACATTTGTCTGTTTTTTTTTAATATTGCTGCATTATACCATTGTATACAAATATTGTATGTATCATAAAATTATTATATAAGATCTAACGATGTTAAATAAAAAAAAACAGTATACGAATATTTTCGCCAACTCTGTGAATGCATATACATACATACACACACACACACACACACACACACATATATATATATATATATATATATATATATATATATATATATATATATTGAAAACGAAGCATCTATTGAAACGAAGCATCTAGCTTGGAATAATTGGACATATAACCCTCAGCAGGACAGGATCTAGCTTAACAGAATCGGACATATAACCATCCGCAGGATCTAGCTTAAAAGACTTGGACATATAAACCTCCTCCGCAGGATCAAATTAAATGACCTGAACATATAACGCTCTGCAGGATCTAGATTAAAAGAATTCGAAATATAACCCTTCGCAGTATCGAGCTTAAAAGAATTCGACAACATATAACTCGGCAGGATCTAGCTTAAAAGATTCTACATATAACCCTCTGCAGTCTATAGCTCAAATGAATTGGACATATAACCATCCGCAGGATCTAGCTTAAAGGAATCCCAGATATAACCCTCTGCAGAATCTAGCTTAAAAGAATTGGACTTATACCCCTCCGCAGAATCTAGCTTAAATGGATTGGACATATAACACTCCGCAGGATCTAGCTTCAATGAATTGGACGTATAACCCTAAGCAGGATCTAGCTTTAAAGAAGTCGACATATAACACTCTGCAGGATCTAGTTACGAAAAGAGATAATAGATAAGGATCATATAACACTCCACAGTATCTAGCTTAATAGAAATGGACACATAAACCTCTGCAGGGTCTAGCTTAAATTATTTCGACATATAACACACCGCAGGATCTTGATTAAAAGAATTCGACATATAACCCTTCGCAGGATCTAGTTTAAATGAATTGGTCATACAACCCTAAGAAGGATCTACCTTAAAAGAATTCGACATACAACCCTCCGCAGGGTCAAGATTAAAGGATTTGGACATATAACCCCCCGCAGGATCTAGCTTAAATGAATTCGACATATAACACTCTGCATGATTTAGCTTAAGTGAATTTGACATATAACTCTCCACAGGATCTAGCTTAATAGAATTGGACATATAAAACTCTGCAGGATCTAGCTTAAAAGAATTCGACATATAACCCCCCGCAGGATCTAGTTTCGATGAATTGATCATATAAACCTCCGAAGGATCCACCTTAAAAGAATTCGACATATAACCCTCCTCAGGATCTAGATTAAAGGATTTGGACATATAAACCTCCGCAGGATCAAGATTAAAGGATTTGGACATATAACACTCCGCGGGATCTAGCTTAAATGAAATGGACATATAACCCCCCGAAGTATCTAGCTTAAATGAATTGGACATATAACCCCCCGCAGGATCTAGCTTAAATGAATTCGACATATAACACTCTGCAGAATCTATCTTAACCCTATTCGACATATAACCCTCAGCAGTATATAGCTGAAATTAATTCGACATATAACCCTCCGCAGGATCTAGCTTAAATGAATTCGAAATATTACCGTCCGCAGGATCTAGCTTAAAAGAATTCGACAAATAAACCTCTGCAGGATTTTAGATTAAAATAATTCGACATATACACCTATGCAGGATCTAGCTTCAATGAATTGGACGTATAACCCTAAGCAGGATCTAGCTTAAAAGAATTCGACATATGACCCCCCGCAGGATCTAGTTTCGATGAATTGATCATATAAACCTCCGAAGGATCCACCTTAAAAGAATTCGACATATAACCCTCCGCAGGATCTAGATTAAAGGGTTTGAACATATAACCCTCCGCAGTATCTAGCTTAAAAGAATTCGACATATAACCCTCCGCAGGATCTAGTTTCAATGAATTGATCATATAAACCTCCAAAGGATCCACCTTAAAAGAATTCGACATATAAACCCTCCGCAGGATCTAGATTAAAGGATTTGGACATATAACCTCCCGCAGGATCTAGCTTAAATGAATTCGACATATAACTCCCCGCAGTATCTAGCTTAAATGAATTCGACATATAACACTCTGCAGGATCTAGCTCAACCCAATTTGACATATAACCCTCCGCAGTATATAGCTGAAATTAATTCGACATATAACCCTCCGCAGGATCTAGCTTAAATGAATTGGACCTATAACCCTCCGCAGGATCTAGCTCAACAGTTCGCACGTAGTCAAATATAAAATTGAGACGCTTCAAGTATAAGTTTGAAGAAATAACTTATTCAGTTGTGTTTTAATTTTTAATCGTGCAATATATTAAATTAAACCTTAATAAAATATCTTCATTTGTTAAAAGAATCATGGTAGAAACGGGGTAGATTTAGGTAACAAAAGTATTATTTTGATTCTTCCAAAAATGTGCTAATTGTTTATATCTTTTTGTTGAAAACACTCATGTTTTATTTTTCAGTGCAATATGATCATCTACTTTTCCGCTTATTGACAGAATTTAATACTGCTTCTTTTGTACTTTTTTTTGCAAGTTGCTATTCAATTGAACCGTAATATTAGCTCTGTATATTTTATTATTTGATGGAAATATTATTTATTATTGTATTATTATTCGATACGTTATTTATACATGTAGCTACTTTAAATATTATGTCTTGCGTAATCCGATTTTTTACTCTTTTAAAAAATTAATGCTCATATATGTTGGCTTTCGGAAGAGGTATTTATTTTAAGAATGGAGGTATTTGAAATATCGATATCTGAACCCTTAAGAAGATTCTTTCTAAATAAGTTATGTCCACTTTTAGCAAGTGTGATTTCCATGAGATCAAACTTGTAGTTGATCATATTTTCTGTATAATTAATGCATTTGATAAATTAATCTTTCTTGAATTAAAACATTGTGAAAACGCAGCGGTATTTTTTCTATCATAAAATGATAATGTTCTTACATTTATCATGATAACTACCACAGTTGACGAAACTGCATACAATAATAATTCTTACATACGAAACTGATTCATATAAAACGTATTCTCCAAATCGTTGGACTTCAGACAATCTGTTATTTAACTCTTTGCAATAATCCTTGTCTGTTAAGATACCCCATCATTTTCGTGTTTTTGATTAATTTAGAGAATCCTAGCATAAACATCTTAAGTTTGAATCACAAATAATTTCCGTTATATTTATCATATTTATTCTACAAAAGATAACATACTATTTGATTTTTTATAGTACAAATCCGCACGTCTTGATTTGAAAAATTTTAACGATCACTAATATGGTTTTTATGAAGATTTTTTTTCATCGACCAAAACATGTAATAATTGATTGGAGTTGATTCTAATATGGCTGCTGGGCTAGAACAGATCATCTGAGTTCCAAAGTGATTTCCTCTTTCTTTCTTGCTGTATGCGTATTTGTGTTCTTACAACGAATAATAACATTTTTCTATTGGATGAGCACTGAGAGCTTTTCGACCAAAACTTTTGGACATATTACGGCTATTGGATGCATAATTGAAGAATTAAAAAAAAAAATTTTAAGAATTATAAACGGATACGTCTTGAAAAAGCCATCACACGCAGATCATTAAACTTCCCTCGTGGGATTCAGAATTTTGGGTCTGCTGTGAAGGCATAAGCAGCTCAATTCTCTGCCTTAATCAATTTCTCATTACCCGTTATGATACAATCAAAGAACGGTTATTTATTATGATACATTAATCATTATAAGGGTTACATTAATCATTATAAGGGTTACTCGAAAACAGATATTACTTATATCTCAACATATATTTTCTGATGAACTAAATACTTTTTTTCAGTTAGTGGTGTTATGTAAATAAATTGATAACTAAACAATGAAAATATATATTTTCATAGGAATAAAGCATTTTGACATGAATCAAAACATTACATACAAATCCAATCTATTATAAATTTACAGACTACTTCTAGACAATGCCATTTTCTCTACTTGCAGCATTTTTATTCTCCATGAATATAATTTGATATTAATTAATTTGATACGATTAAGATGCTAATCATTTTCGGTAAACAAATTCAAATTCCATTTTTGAAAAGATTTAAGGCGTTTTAAATGTCATGTTCATTTATAACCCAGCCCGTCAAGTCTCTTCAATTGTGACTTGTTGTGACTAGCTTGAAAAGATAGCGGTATATTTTCACCTTGATATTTTGCTAAAATCCATATTTTTCTTTGGGTTAACACAAGACAACGAAGATAACTTTATTCGGAGTGACCAATCTTTTTCATCTACAACTGTCAACATTACCGAGTGGCCAAAAATACACGCAATTCTGTAGAGAAATTTCTTTCGGCTGGAAGGGAACATTAGTAATAGAATGCACCCACTAATCTGTGAACAGAAGTTATGTTTCGTTTCAAATTTCAGGATACTTGCAAAAATACACAAACGTATTAATCGTATAATTTTACAAATCACTGTTTATGCATTTAATGAAGGACAAGTTTCAATACTTGTACCTTCAAACTCTCTATATTACTTAAATAATACATAATTTCTGATGATTTAATGACTAAGGCAAGATATTTCACAAATATGGCTGATGTCAATCCTTCAGATGAAGTGAAATGGAAAGTGCTATCTACTGACAAATATGTTACCGTTGACTCATTTTAATTACGTCTCTATTTAATGACAAAACAAGACGAGATTTAAAACGCATACAATAAAACTCCGCCAACAGAACGCAGAAAGTTACTAATTAAAAACTTAATAAAATATCAAGACATTTCAGAGTCAAATCCAGAAACCAATAACAAGAATCTGAGTGATATTGTTGCTTTCCTAATATGTCCAAATGAGAACGATAAATTAATGGACGAATGTACTTTTCGAAGCGAAACAGAGTATTAATAAACAGGAGAAAATATTACAGACAATAAAAAGCATACCAAACGGCTATATAATAAGTCTTCCTATGCGGCACAGTTTCATCACAGATGAATACTTGAAATGATGCAACATTGGTCCTGATTCTACAGAATGATGCTGAAAATACTTTATATGCAAGGGGAAAATCTTACACAAAACAAAAAATTATAATTAAAAAAAAGACATTTGACATTTCTTTGGCATAAAATGAGGGAAGAAGTCTTTAAAAAGTCGACATTGACAAGAAATAGCAAAGAGAAACCGGGCAGATAGTAAAAGCAAGTAACATACCTAAGAAGTTTATGCAAATAGATAGCAGTACAGGTATTGGAGGGAGAATGAAAAATACGGTTAATACTGAGAACTTCAAACTACAGGAAGGTGTGTAAATCCATATTTGCCAACTCTCTGATGGAATGACGGCAACTAGTTGAACTATTTTACTGAAAGTACTTACGTTATCAACACAAGATTCTTATACGAAGCCGAAGATTGATGTGTTTTCGAAGCATATATGTCATGCACTGTTTCTTAAATTCCTTCAAGACGTGAGTGATCATATCTCTCCCTGACTTCTCTGTTAGCACTAAATAACAATCTCGCTGTCTCTGTCTTTTCTATCCATTCACACAATCTCCGTAAATAGTATGCTCGATGTTTCAGCTGATTGTTCGCTTCACATTATGTTCTGGGGGTATTAAATTATTAAAATCACTCCTCATTACAAGGCCTATATATCAACTGTGCTATTCTGGTAGTAAGCTTGATATTTTTTATACCGTGATTTATTTACGCATGCACGTTACAGAGTTATGACTTGGATAACTTTAAATGAAAGAATTCTCCGTTGGTGACTGGAGAATTAGAAAATGTGACTTGGTATTAAGAGACATAACAGAAATAAATAGGTTTGTGAAATTTATCTCTGACTTGCAGTTT